>SJYT01040245.1:152650-221514 GCA_006410635.1 Cephalophus harveyi
CAGAAAGTGAAGAGGAGCTAAAAAGCCTCTTGATGAAAGTGAAAGAGGAGAGTGAAAAAGTTGGCTTAAAGCTCAACATTCAGAAAACGAAGATCATGGCATCTGGTCCCATCACTTCATGGGAAATAGATGGGGAACCAGTGGAAACAGTGTCAGACTTTATTTTTTGGGGCTCCAAGATCACTGCAGATGGTGACTGCAGCCATGAAATTAGAAGATGCTTACTCCTTGGAAGAAAAGTTATGACCAACCTAGATAGTATATTCAAAAGCAGAGACGTTACTTTGCCGACTAAGGTCCGTCTAGCCAAGGCTATGGTTTTTCCTGTGGTCATGTATGGATGTGAGAGTTGGACTGTGAAGAAGAGTGAGCGCCGAAGAATTGATGCTTTTGAAGTGTGGTGTTGGAGAAGACTCTTGAGAGTCCCTTGGACAGCAAGGAGATCCAACCAGTCCATTCTGAAGGAGATCAGCCCAGGGATTTCTTTGGAAGGAATGATGATAAAGCTGAAACTGCAGTACTTTGGCCACCTCATGCGAAGAGTTGACTCATTGGAAAAGACTCTGATGCTGGGAAGGATTGGGGGCAGGAGGAGAAGGGGACGACCGAGGATGAGATGGCTGGATGACATTACATACTCGATGAACGTGAGTCTAAGTGAACTCTGGGAGATGGTGATGGACAGGGAGGCCTGGCATGCTGCAATTCATGGGGTCGCAAAGAGTCGGACACGACTGAGCGACTGAACTGAACTGATACGTGCAAAACTGATCACCTGACCCTCCATGTTATATTAACAGATCACCACATCTCTGAGCCTAGGCTTTTCATCTGTCTAAAAACTTCTACCTAAATCCACAGTCAGAAGATAGCCTGAGCACCACCAGGCAAGGCATGCTGGCATTTGTCTACTGTGCAACAGGACGAGAATTTAGAGACAAAGCAAGATCTCAGCCTAGTAAAGAATCTGGAATGTACACACCTTAGGACAACTGTAATAAAAGAGAGAACCCAGAGGGCAAGCCTGGGGGAGGGGAGGGGAGTGAGGATTGGATGAGACTTAAGGAAGAGAGAGATTTTTGAATTAAGTGTGCAAGTAGGAGTAGGGGTTTACCAGGGAAGGATAAGAGATGGGGAGCAGAAGATGGATCAATAGAGTCAGTGAGTAAATGATATGCCATAACCCAGGGTGAATGCTATGACCCAGCGGGAAAGGAGGCTGAGAGTGTTGGCTAATGCCACATTGTAAAAGGACTTGAATGCAATTTTGAGTGGCTTGAACTTTTTCTTGAAGACTAAGAGCTCTCAAGACAGAAGAGGAAGAGTAGACTAGAGTTTATACTGCATCAGATTCATTTAGAGCTTTGTATTCAAATGTTTGCCACGTTTATGTAGTTAAATGGATTAGTCTTTGCCAGAATAATTTGTGCTTTTGGTATTATGCTTTAAAAGCCCCATTTGTATGATTATTTGCCTACATCTTTTTTCTGGTACTTTGTTATTTGTATTTTTTAAATGTTTAAAGATATAATCTGTCTGGAATTTATTTGCCATATGGTATTAGATAAGACTAATTTCCCCCTAAATTGTGAATCAATTACTAAAGCTCAATTTGTCAAATAATGCATCTTTTCCTTACTTTTATAACAGAGTTTTTAATCAGTTTCTTACCTGTTATTCTCTCCGATTCACCTAATTGGTATTAGTGCTACATTGTTTTAATTGTTGTCACTCTTTTTTTTTTTTTCTGGCATACTTAGCATCAGTGAAAGTTCCTCTTTGCTATTTTTAAGTTTTTAATGTATTTTGGCAAGATTTCTAAATTTTAGAATAAATGTGTCAAGTTACAGTAAAATCTTTCAATTTTAATTGGCAAGTTATTAAATCTTTATATTATTTTGGGAAGGATTGACATATTTCCAGTATTGCATCTTCCCATCCAAAAGCAAGAGTTCTCTTTATTTAATCCAGCATTCTTTTATTATTCTCACTAAAGTGTTACTTTTAATTTAAGTACTGCATATTTTCTTGGGCTCCAAAATCACTGAGGACGGTGACTTCAGCCATGAAATTAAAACATACTTGCTCCTTGGAAGAAAAGGTATGACAAACCCAGACAGCATATTAAAAAGCAGGAAAAGGTCCATATAGTCAAAGCTATGGTTTTCCTTTTGCCAAAAAAGGTCCATATAGTCAAAGCTTTGGTTTTCCAGTAGTTATGTATGGATGTGAGGGTTGGATCATAAAGAAGGCTGAGCACCAAAGAATTGTTTTTGAACTATGGTGCTGGAGAAGACTCTTAAGGGTCCCCTGGAAGCAAGGAGATCAAACCTGTCAATCCTAAAGGAAATCAGCCTTGAACATTCTTTTCAAGGACTGATGCTGAAACTGAAGATCCAATACTTTGGCCACCGGATGTGAAGAGCTGAGTCATTATTGGAAAAGATCCTGATGCTGGGAAAGATTGAAGACACAAGGAGCAAGCAGTAGGCAACAGATGGGATGATTGGATGGCATCAGTGACTCAATCGACATGAGTTTGAGAACACTCTGGGAGATGGTGAAGGACAGGGAAGACTGGCGGTCCGTAGGGACACGTAGAGTCAGACATGACTGAGTGACTGAACAGCAACTGCATATTTATTATTATTTCTAAATATTTTATTTCGTGCACTATTAATTGAATTATTTCCTATTATGTACTATATATGTATATATAATATGCATGTACATGTATTCTGTATGAATACATAGTATTGACATAATAGGTATATATTTATGAGCTATATATGTGTATGTAAATATAGTTGCATTCAAGAAAGCTATCAGTTCAATCAGTTCAGCTGTTCAGTCATGTCCACCTCTTTGCAACCCCATGGAATGCAACACACCAGGCTTCCCTGTCCATCACCATCTCTAGAAGTTTGCTCAAACTCATGTCCATCTAGTCAGTGATGCCATCCAACCATCTAGTCCTCTGTCGTCCCCTTCTCCTCCTGCCTTCAATCTTTCCCAGCATCAGGGTCTTTTCCAATGAGTCAGTTCTTTGCATCAGGTGGCCAAAGTATTGGAACTTCAGCTTCAATATCAGTCCTTCCAATGAATATTCAGGACTGATTTCCTTTAGAATGGACTGGTTGGATCTCCTTGCACTCCAAGGGACTCTCAAGAGTCTTCTCTAAATCCACAGTTCAAAAGCATCAATTCTTTGGCACTCAGCTTTCTTTATGGTCCAACTCTCACATTCATCATGACAACTGAAAAAGACATTATTTTGACTATATGGACTTTTGTCGGCAAGAAAGTTATAGTTTGTTTAATTAAAACTCAGTCCTGGGCTTCTCTGGTAGTCTAGTGGTTGCGAATCCATCTGCCAAGGCAGGGGACACGAGTTTGATCCCTGGTCAGGGAAAATCCCATATGCTGGGGAGCAACTAAGTTCTTGTGCCACAGCTACTGAGCCCATGCTCTAGAGCCTGTGCTCTCCAAGGAGAGAAGCCACCATATTGAGAAGCCTGGGCACTATAGTGAAGAATGCCCCTTGTTCTCTGCAACTAGAGAAAGCCCTCACACAGCAACAGAGACTCAGCAGAGCCACAAAAATAAATAAGTAACTTGGTCCCTTTCTTTTTTTTTTTCTTGCTAGAATCTATCAGTTGATTTGGAGTAAGGGTTTTAGGTAGACAATAAGAATAATTTTCTTTCCTTCTCAAAATTTAAAAGTCTCAAATCTTTAGTTTGTCTTATTTCTTCCATTGGCTAGGTCTTTCACAATAAGGTTAAACCGCAGGCAAATAACAACTGAGATATCATCCTATGAAACACTCTGCTCATGCTTAGTCGCTCAGTCGTGTCTGACTCTTTGCGACCCCATGGACTATACTCACCAGGCTCCTCTGTCCATGGAATTCTTCAGGCAAGAATACCGGAGTGGGTTGCTGTCTCTTCCTCCAGGGGATCTTTCTGACCCAGGGATTGAACCACGTCTGTGTCTCCTGCATTGCAAGCAGATGCCACTGAGTGATTGCAGAAGCCGCTGTGAAACTGGCTGCTATGGGCTAAATGGATCCCCCACCCCTCCAAGTTCACATGCCTAACTCCCATTTTGTTAATATTCTGAGACAGGCCTTCAAGAGATAATTAGTTTTGGATGAGGTCATGAGGGTAGGGCCCTCATGATGGAATTAGTGCCCTAACAGGAAAAGATAGCAAAGAGCTTGCTAGCTCTCTCTCTCCCCCACCCATGTGACGGCACGGAAAGAAGGTGGCTGTCTACAAGCCAGGAAGAAAGTTCTCATCAGAAATGGATCATGCTAACACCTTGATATTAGATGTCTAGTCTCCAGGACAGCTTGAAAATGCATTTCTGTTGTTTAAGCCATGCAGTCTGTGCCATTTTGTTATGGTAGCTTGAGCTGAGTGAGATACTGGCAACAATTAAAAACTGGATAATACCAAGTGGAGCAGAAACTTTGGATTTCAGGCTATCTCATGAAGAAATGTCTTGGCAGCCAGACTAGAGTGCGATCTGGCACTACTCGTTTACATAATGTGTGACCCAGGAGTTTCTCCTCTTAGTATATCTCCCAAAGACATGTAAAAGGATGACGGTTGCTTCATTAGGTGTAGTGGCATCAACTTGAAGGCTACCGGGGTCTATATCACTGAGGAAGAATGTAGGCAAATAGCGATGAATACACATCGTGGAGTATTATGCAGTGCTCCGAAGTTATGATTTAGAGTTCAGTAGCAGAGTAAATCGGTCTTAAAACGTGTTTCTGAATTTAAAATAGAAACATTTAAAATAAGTACCATTAAAGGACAGTGAACATTTTATAAGAATTAATAAGATCAAAAATGTATACATTAAATGTATTGGAAATGTATGCTTCTGCCTGTGAAAGAAAAACAGGAACTCTGGTTACTTTCCAGCCCTAAATCCTTAGAAAATTAAACAAAATATATACGAAAGAATAGTTTTAAGATGTTGAACAGTGACTAATAGGCAGCCTATAACAGTGATTCCTGAGAGGAGGACGGTAAGTTCCAGAACATTTCTGGGAGGGGATTGAGGTCATAGGATAGGGGGAAGGATCCTAATCAGAGCCCACTGGACTCCTTCAGTTCAAGAGGAAGACTTCAGAATTTAGGGAGGCTAAGAGAACTAGAATTTTCAGAACAGAAAATCTAAGAGGGAAAACTGCATGCAGAGAGAACTCTGAAAGTCTATGGAGGGTTCTCTTTGAATCCTCAGTCAAGTATTGATCTATTCATGCATGTGAGAAATGATCTGATGCTGGGGAAAAAGTCACCAGAACAGAGTAGATGGAGCAATCCATGACCCACACAGGGCTAGAAATAGTTTGTTTCTCACCTGCTAGAACAGGAAGGAATTCTTACAGGTAAGGCGTGAAGAACTTCGTGCTCTCTTGTATTGGAAGGAAAATGGATCAACGTCTAGCAGCATCAGGTCTAGGCACATATGCCCTTTGACTTGTTTTATGAGATTATCCTTCATAGTATCCTGAGAGCTGCCCCTTATTCAGATGCAGACAGTTTAGAAAGTTGGATGGGGTTTCTGTTGACAGTACTAACTTGGCGTTAGATGCCTCATTACATATCCAAGCACTGGAAGATGATTTTATGACTAACATTTGGGTTAAATCTGTAAACAGCGTTTATCTTTGACATTATTTCCTTTAAAAAGGCAATAACAGCAACATTTTTCCCTCCTGTCATTTTGGCTTGCATGAGGGTTAGGAAGGCAATGATGACAAGAGGTTGAGATGCTATCCCTCCTTATATCTTCCAGTTTTGCTGGTAGAGGGGAAAAATGTTGACATGACATAGAAGGTCTTGCCTGAGGGAGTCCCATGAGTGAAAACTGATGGATGCTCACTACCAAATCCCTTTCTGCATGGGATGTTATCATGTCACATTTCTGAAAATACAGAATGCACCCTGGATAATATTTTCACATATGCTGATAAATGCAACTGCCAAGAAAAGCATGCTTTAAAAAATCCAAGAGAGGTGGAGGGTTGTGACTTTCCTTGAAGAGAATTTATATTTTTGAGGTCTTTCTCAATTCTCTCAGTGATATTGTAAGGTTTATCTGTTCCCCTCACTGCTTATTCCCACCTTAACCTTGTCCAGAAAGAGAGAATTGGAAATAGTTAAAGCTTGATTCTTAGTTTTCCAATAATAAATGATGATGGAGATAATAAACTTGCCCCATTTGGGATAAAAAAGAACACACACACACATACACCATGCAAACAGAGCCAAACCAAACCAAAATGAAAGACAATTTAAAAAATGTGAAACAAAATTATCCCTAACTTATACATAATTAAACATATTTTGATTTTTATTTTCTAATCTTCAGTTTATATACTGTGCATCAATGCAATCATTTTGAGTTCAACCCTCCAAGTTTCATGAAGGAAATTGAGCCAATTTGGCAAAGTCATGATTATCATTTTTTATGTCTCCAGAGTAAGCAAATAGAAAAGATATTCTATACTGTAACTAGCTATTCCCCCCCACTTTTTTTTTGCATAAGTGGGTTGTTTTCAATTTAACTGTAGATAGAATTGCAATGACCATCTTTATTCCTTGGCCTTTGTTTTAGTTCTGATTGAATCACTTTCTTAAGAAGAAATTTAAGAATTTTGAATGTAGTTAACCATTTATTTTTTTACCACTTTTGCCAAATTATTTTCTGAAAGAGATTTGCCAAGAGTCTCTGTGGATACCATTCCCCATATCCTTAATTTCAGATAGAAGGACAGCTTTCCATAGGTATTAGGGCTTTTGTAAAATGTTCAGAGACACAATGAGCAGGTGTGGAAATTCAGGTGGTCAGGAGATGGGAAAAGGAAACAAGCACCCCTGATTATTTCAATTTGGGATCGATGGATGACACTTTGAACAACAATAAGAAATTGCTTTTCTCTTTGCAGTGTCTCCTGTGAATAAAACAGATAGCCTGTATTAATCAGAGTATAGAATTATATATTAGTTCTGATAGAATATTCTTAACTCTGGAGTCATTTTGGTTTTTTGTCCTTATATTTACACAATCCCAATTTCTTTCCTTATTTCTTTTTGTGTCCATCTTTTTCCAGTTATTGCCAAAAAATCATCTTTTAGACAAGGTCAAAATAATTTTAAGAAAGAATTCTATTAGGAAAATGCTCTGATGTAATATACTCATTGAATAACTGCTGGATGAGTAAGTGGATGCAGTGTTTAGGAGGATCTTGAATGGTAAAAGAGCGTTTGGTAATATTCATTTTCATAAAATAAAACTAGGCAATGTAAATCCCGACCTGATAGTTTTAAAAATTCAGTGCTGATTTATTTTCGGCTGTGCGGGGCTTCACTGTTGGGCAGGCTTCTCTCTGTTTGTGACGGGTGGGCGCTAACCTCTCGTGTGGTGTGCAGGGCCTCTCGTTGCAGTAGCTTCTCTTGCTGCAAAGCACAGGCTCTAGGGTGCATGCGCTTCAGCAGCTGCTTCACGGGAGCTCAGTAGTTTGGTTCCCGGGCTCTAAGGCACAGGATCGATAGCTGTGATGCATGGGCTTAGTGGCTCCATGGCACTGGGATCCTCCCACACCAGGGATCAAACCCATGTCTGCTGCATTGCTGCTGCTGCTGCTGCTGCTAAGTCGCTTCAGTCGTGTCCGACTCTGTGCGACCCCATAGAAGGCAGCTCACCAGGCTCCCCGTCCCTGGGATTCTCCAGGCAAGAACACTGGAGTGGGTTGCCATTTCCTTCTCCAATGCATGAAAGTGAAGTCGCTCAGTCGTGTCCGACTCTTCGCGACCCTATGGACTGCAGCCCACCAGGCTCCTCCATCTGTGGGATTTTCCAGGCAAGAGTACTGGAGTGGGGGGCCATTGCCCATTGCTAGGCGAATTCTTTACCACCAAGCCACCAGGGAAGTCCCTGCCTACTAATTTAGATTCTCGCTAACTTAAAATTTTATAGTTTAAAAAGTAAGTTTATGTCCATTATCTTTTTCGATCCTCACAACAAGCTTATGAGTCAGAGAAGACTGACATTGCTTGCTCCATTTCACAGAAAAGTCAACAGAAGCCAAGAAAGGCTTTGAGGCCTCACTGCAGATCATGCCCATGCCGAGGGCTTTACTGTGTTAAACTCTGGTGGGTATTGTTATCCTGATTTTACCTATATAAAATGGAATTTTGTTGAAATTAAGTAGCTTGCCTGGGAGCAGGGAGAGCGCCTAGACCAGCTGGCTTTCAGGCCTCGTGCTACACTTTTTACATCACATACCGCGTTGGTCACTCCAGCCACCATCTTACAGGGTTATAACTATTCTTCTTCTACAGATGAGGGAACAGGCTCAGGAAGGCTTGTAACTTGCCTAAGCTCATGCAGCTCATAAGAGGAGCATCCCAGTGTACATCACAGTCTTTGTCAAAGAAATCTGTGCTGTACTCATGACTTCAGTGGAAATGCAGAATGCAAACATCAAAAGTTATCTTTGAGGTCATCTTGTATAATAACAAAAACAACCAGAACAGCTAATATATTGAGTATGTATTTTGTGTCAAGCATCGTACTAAGTATTACACACACACACTCACATGCAGAGTTCTCACAAGAACCCTAAGAGGAAGGTACTATTATTGATCATCCTTTCCCCTTTGATAGATAAGAAAAATGAGACCCAGAGCTGTTAAGTATTTGCCCATTGTCACAAAGGTAGTAAGGGCAGAACAGATCTTGTGCCCTGCGTGTGAATTGCTTTGCACAGCTCAGCTAGCAGTCTCTGAGCCCTTGTACCTCCAGAGACAAAAGTTCTCATCTGATAAGGCCATCTATCCAGCCTGCTGGAAAAGTCACTTGACATCTGCCTAAGTGACCCCACTCAGGGGTTTAGAAGAATGCCTGGCACTTATTTAGCGGTGTATATATGTTTGTTAAATAAATGCATGTATTTCTTTCAAAGTCTTACTGTATACATCAGTTTGCTTTTCCTTGCTGAGACCTTTCTGAGACTGGAATGCTAGGATTTCTTTTTATTTTCCTGAGTTATCTCTTCTCCAGAACACATAGCTTCATCTCATTTTCCCCAACTATTTCCCACCTGTCATGTTTTTCAATGTCTTTATTATTTTTCTTCCAGAACCTTCAGTGTAGAATGATTACTGGAAGGCTAATGCTATTTTCTGCTAAATTACAGAAAACCATCCTGTCTGGAAAATACATGTTCTCAGTTAAGTAACAAACATAGATACATCTCCTATTTCATGCCCCCCCATTTCCATTCTTAAACCCCTGGAATAAGGGACTAAAGGGAATCATCACAATAAAGGAAATCCACTGGCTTCATGGTAAAATAGGCATAGTGACTTCACAAATTCTTTTCTTTTTGTGATACATCTCCAAATTAAGCTTGGGTCATCTGTCTGTTAAAACTTTTTAGTATATTTCTCCTCATTAAACTAAAATGCTTTTTATTATTAAAGGTACTGCATTTCTTATAGTAAAACATTTTCCATAACTATCAAAGTTAAAGATATGCACAACCATTTGTCCAGCAATCTGTTCTAAGTGTATACCATAAAGAAACGTGTGCACATATGTACCAGGGAGTTACAACACAGATATTTATATTATTCTTGGTCCAAATAGCCCCAAATTGGAAACAATGTAAACAGTCATCAACTGCAGAATGGATCAATATGTCATAGAAAATTTATATAATGAGATATTATAGAGCAGTAAAAACAAATCAATTACAGATACATGCAACACCACCAATGAGTCTTAAAAACATAATGTTGTGCAAAAGATGTCATACTCAAAGAATACATCCAGCTTGAGTCAATTTATACAAAGTTTTAAAACAGAAAAGAGTGTATTGTTACAGGAGGTAGAGAAAAATGGTTGAACAATGAATATAAACAAATTCATTACCATAAATTTTAGAGAGTAGAACCTTTATGGTTGAGAGGGACCAGCATCCTGAAATTAAGAAGGGCAGCTTCTAGGATGTTGGTGACTATCTCTTGAGTAGGGAGTGGTAAATAGGTATCCAACAACATTTCCCATACTGTTTGCCTACAGGTTTAAACTTCTTTGTATATGTGCATGCACCGTATTTTCCATTTAAAAATGTTTTAGGAAAAGAATAGCAGGAGAAAAAATAAATTGCCACATGCCTGCTGCTCAAATCTGCCATTAAACACATCTCAGTATATTTCCTTGCGATCAAGAAAATATACTTCTAGCCCCTTATCCACTTCACTCATGGCTTCTGTGAAGGTACAGCAGAATGGGTGAGGAGAGAAATGAAGATCCCTTTGTTTGGTTGCCTTTTAGTTTTTTCCCCCTGTATTAGAATGACCCAGAGTGAGTAAGCAATGAGTTGATGGAGAAATATTGTCTAATTCAGACACACATTTCCTTCTCAAATGCATTTCAGGTCCCTAACATTTACCATGTCAGAGATAATGAAATATTAGATTGACCATGTTCTGCCCACAGGTGAGACCTCATTTATGAGATGGCATGCCAACGGCCAGGCTGTGGAATTTGCTAGAAGCAATAAGTAATGGCAGCAGTAGTAAGCAGTGCCAGAGTGATCCATGCTGAGGCCCGTCAACCGTTCCCCCTCTGAGGGGAAGTCAAGGGGCTCCCTTCCACTGTATTATGCACATAAGACGAGAAACGGAGTCACGATGCTTCAGGAGTCATGATGCATCAGTGGACTGCACGCAGCTCTCAGCTGTCTTCTTGCCAAATCTTCCAAGACATTTAGCTTCTCCCAAAACAATTCCTCAGATAGGCATTTGGTATGGACCCTCGTGGTTTCTTAGGTGCCTCAGTGTTAAAGAATCTGCCTGCCAATTCAGGAGCCTTAGGAGACACGGATTCAATCCCTGGATCGGACGATCCCCTGGAGGAGGAAATGGCACCCCAGTATTAGTATCAATATTCCCAGCATCAGTATCCGTGTTCCAGTATATTCCAGAATCAGGATTCAGTATCCCAATATCAGTATTCTTTCTGGGAAAATCCCATGGACAGAGGAGCCTGGCATGTAGGCATATAGGCCATGGGGTCGCAAGGAGTCGGACCCAACTGAGCTTACACATGCACACACGTACTCTATAAGCTCTCTCCCTGACCCTCATATACATCACAAAACATTTGGCTTTATTTGAATTGTATCATTGCCTAAATACTTATCCTTATTTTTCTAATCATGCATGGAAACTGGATCAGGATAAATATGAAGCAAACCAGGCTTAATTCATCCAGATCACTGATGTGAATGAATAGTGAGTCCTCCTATTCACTCAGATGTAGGGCTCATTTTGGGTCCTCCCCATGGTGACTGAGAGTGGGGCTCAAAACATCAACAGCTGCGAGGTCATGCATCGCCATGAGGTGGTTTTACCAAGGCAGGGACATATCTTGGCATTTGGGGAGGTTAAGGCTGGCATGGTATGTCTGTCTTCCAGATCATCTGATGTATTCTTTTGAATCAGACAATGACTTCAGTAGGACAAATGCATTTTTGCCTGATTGAACTTATTCAGGGCTGCGTTTATGTGCATCCACTATGTGCCAGGCCCTAAGCTCTGCCGTGGAGCTCAGAAGGAAATTAAACTTCACAACTGACATGGAAACAAATACATCTCAGTCAAGTGAGAGAAATGCCATGTTGTGGTGTTTATGGGGACATCAAGAAAGAAATTATTAATGATTAATATTGAGAAGGGCAAGGACAGGGAAAATGTCCCAAGACACTGATACTTCCATGAAGGAAGAAAAATTCATTATAGCTCTGACAAAGCAATTTGGAAAAAGATGGTAAAACTAAACCATCCCTGGGCAAAATGAGGAAGCGAATTGTTTAATGCCCCAAAGAACACTGCTAGTGGAGAAACAAAGAACATTCTATTATCCCATCAAGGTGAGGGAAAACAAAACGAAACAATACAAGCATCTTCCAAGATTTCTCAAAATGGAAATACAGCATAATAAACATTCTTCTGTGACTTACTCATTGTTGTATTCTCAGTACCCAGGATACTTCAGTAAATGCATGCCAATGGAATGAACAAGATGAAAATACACATGTGTATAAAGTGTGGGGGCAGGTATCATGTATATGATATGTGGAAACAATATACTTGCCGAAAAGGCTGGTTCTAAGTGCCCTATCTGTTGAAAGCATGGTGCTCATAAAAGCCTGGCTTCCACAGTCTCTTGTATAACCTGGAGAATATATTCAAGCTGCCAGCCATATGCGGAAAAGAGACACATAGATATACTTCTGTTCACTTTCTTTCAAAATGGTCAGATGCATTAAGAGAAAAACTTCCAAAGAGAAAACCAAAGCGAGACTTTTAGTTTCTGAACCATCGTTCAATAGCCCATTTCTGTCTTCCTTTGACCACCTCTCCCAGCCTTCACTATATTTCTCCAGAATATTCCAGCTAAATGTATCCTAAATGGCTTGGTGACCACCTCAGGGTAATCTGTTATATTTGAGCCCTGCTCATGGGTATGGGGAAGAAAGATGATTGACATAATCCACTTGGCTCTGTCCAGGCTCATGCCATTGTCTCCAGCCTTGTTGTAGATTCTGTCGCTGTTGAAAATGGAGACGGCTTTAGCTGGCCTTAAGACTATGTTCTTATACTAACTAACAGTGCATTAATGGGCAGCTAACTTCCCATATCTGGACTTTAATCTCAATCTACAGAATGACTGAGGTTTGAAAATAATGGTCCTTCCAGTTATTATAGTCTATTAAATTTCACTGTATTCTCAGAGATGTAGTTTGGAAGAAAAAAAAAAAGAATTTGGAAGAAAAGTTCAGAAGCAAAACAAACTCTCAATCCTCTCATTTTGCAGGAAAAAAAAAAAAAAATCCAGACACAAATCCCAAAATGTCTATTACAGTGACTTCCCATAATATATTCTTTCAATAAAATGCAAATGACTTAGCAACAAGGCCCCCTGCATGAAGGGATTGACGATTTCACTATTCCAGCTTCTTAATGACACATCCTCTCAAAGACTGTACATTTACTTCCTTACCCCTTTCTTGAAAGCAACTTAAATTTGTAAATACAGTGTCTCAGTTCAGATGAGTGAAATGGGGAACACTTCACCCCCTCTTAAGATTTATGAAGGGCATCTTTATGACAAATTCCACAGTTGCTTTTAGGCCCAACTCCTGTGGCTGGTTATTAGATATTGCTTCTTAGATATCCCACAAACTTAGCATGTATAACACTGAATCCCTTAATCCTGCCAAACCATCCTTCAGTTTTCATTGTCAGTTAATAATAATTATACTTTATATTTTAAAAGAACTTTACAGCTTAGAAAACATTTTCACATGCAAACTTCCTTTGATTTTCAGTTTAAATTATCCTCAGCAATGGCACCCCACTCCAGTACTCTTGCCTGGAAAATCTCATGGACGGAGGAGCCTGGTAGGCTGCAGTCCATGGGGTCGCGAAGAGTCGGACACGACTGAGTGACTTCACTTTCACTTTTCACTTTCATGCATTGGAGAAGGAAATGGCAACCCACTCCAGTATTCTCGCCTGGAGAATCCCAGGGATGGGGGAGCCTGATGGGCTGTGTCTATGGGGTCGCACAGAGTCAGACACGACTGAAATGACTTAGCAGCAGCAGCAGCAATTTTCAGGTAAAACAACTGATGATGCCCTGAACGGTTAAATGCCCCATAACTAGGAAGACAGATTGTTTTCTGAATATCAGAGATGCTTTACCTGACCTTATTTATCTGTTAAAAAAATCTTTTTCTGACTTTCTATCAGTTGTCGAATAAAGTTCAGTCTCCTTAGCCTAGAATTCAAGGACTCCGTCAGACGCACACGCCTTCCATGTTATCTTTCTGTCAATTTAGGCATTCTTCTCTCAGATGAGGCCAGACAAATCACTATTACGGGTCTACTTGCTGCATTTCCTTTCTACATTCTGTTCCTTCTCACACAGTCCTGTCTACTGGGACCTTATCCATCTTTGTGTGTGCGTATTTGTGTTCAGTCGTGTCCAACTCTTTGAGACCCGGGGGACTGTAGCTTACCAGGCTCCTCTGTCCATGAGATTCTCCAGGCAAGAACACTGGAGTGGGTTGCCATTTCCTCCTCCAGGGGCTCTTCCCATCTCAGGGATCAAACCGGCGTCTCCTGCATTGGCAGGAGGTTTCTTTACCACTGAGCCACCTGGGAAGCCCTATCCATCCTTTAGGACCGTTCAAACACTGGGCCATAATCCTTTATCTGAAACCCTTGAGGTCACTTGTGTTTGGAGTTTAGAACCTTTGTAGATTTAAGAAAGGTAATAGAGTTCATATTGTTATATTACAAAATATCTCCCTAGAGCAGCACCCTTCATTCAGCTGCACTAATATTTTATAGAAAAGTATAAGAATACTCATACTAAGTGGAATACATTAAGATACTAAATAGATCAAATGAAGTTTTACCACCTGCTAAGAAAAGAGTTGGTTTCTCATGCTTTGGGGTTTGGAATTACTCATAAGTAACTACAGACCTATATTGCTTGTTTCTGAATGTCTCCCTGATTTGACCTGCTCTGGCAATGGCACCCCACTCCAGTACTCTTGCCTGGAAAATTCTATGGATGGAGGAGCCTGGTAGGCTGCAGTCCATGGGGTCGCTGGGAGTCGGATATGACTGAGCGACTTCACTTTCACTTTTCACTTTCATGCATTGGAGAAGGAAATGGCAACCCACTCCAGTGTTCTTGCCAGGAGAATCCCAGGGACGAGGGAGCCTGGTGGGCTGCCTTCTATGGGGTCGCACAGAGTCGGACACGACTGAAGTGACTTAGCAGCAGCAGCTCACAGTGCATTTTTCTTGTCCCTGGAAATTTTATTCAGGGATATGAATACTATGTATTCCTTAGTTCATTTGCTTATTCTGTAAACAATTATTGTATATTATGTTTGCCAGTGAGACTTCTGTGATAAGTCATATTGCCCTTTGCAGTCCTGGCCTGATGACAAAAAGCAGAGACTTAAAACGGCAAAAACAGGTGGAATGAGTCCTTGGATGGAGCTGAGCACAGCACACTACGGGAGCAAAGAGGAGGCACCAGCCCAGCCTGTGGTAGCAGGTGAAGGGGAGAACTATAAAGGTTTTCCAGAAATGAAGCCATCTGGACTGAGCCTTGAGCAAGGCATAGGAGTCAGCCAGGCTAAGAAATAGAGAATGGCATTGGGAACAGAGAGAACAAGGTATTAATAACACAGAAGAAAGGCAAAGCTACGGTGATTGGCATCTGCACATGTTTGCTTTCAGAGGACTGAATGATGCTTGCAGGAAAGAGGGCAAGAAGCGAAATCCCTGAGCTTGGCCAGAACCAGAACTCAAAATACCTTGCTTAGTCACTCTTTGGGCCCCATGGACTGTAGCCCATCAGGCTCCTCTGCCCATGGGATTTCCCAGGCAAGAATACTGGAATGGGTTGCCATTTCCTCCTCCAGGGGATCTTCCCGACCCAGGGATCAAACCCGGGTTTCCTGCGTCTGCTGCTTTGGCAGGCTGATTCTTTATGGCTGAGCCACCAGGGAAGCCTTAGTTGGGTGCTAATGAGTTAATACTTTATCTTTAAGGGCCATGAGCATAGGACAAAGCACCCATTGCATCGTGGAAAATGAAAGTAGAGGAGGCAGGTCTCTTCAGAATGCTGTCATTATAATCAAAGGGCGAGGCCAACACTGAGCAAGAGGAAGCTCTAGCATTTCTTCACCCATGACAGCACTTATCCTAGATTGTCCCATGTTCAATTGAATTTTACAAGTAATCTTTCAGGCAGGGTTCATGTCTTAATTTATTCCTGAATGGACATTTTGTTGAACATCTACCGTGGACTGGGACCTATTCTAGGCCCTGGGGACACTGCTGGGCTTAGATACAAGCTAAGGCAGACCCTTCTCATGGAGGAATTTATTCAAAGGCTGTGGCAACAGGAGGAGGTCAAACAAAATATAGGCAAAGCAGCAAGCTAAATGCCAATAGTGAGAGGCAGGCATTGTCAGGAGAGTAAAATAGAGTTATGTGATGGAGTGAGTGGAAGGGACGCTCTGAGAGAGGAAGTGATTCTGACTGAGGCCTGAATGATGAGAAGGTGTCAGTCATGCAAAGGACTAGGGAAAGAGTGCTCTAGGGAGAAGAAACAGTGATTGCAGAAATCCTGGTGTGAGAACTGAGCCGGCTTGAGTGATCAAGGCAGAGAGAACCTCCAGTGCATAGAGAGCTTAAGGGGATAGGAGAGCTGTGTCAGAAGTGGGACGGGGACAGGCGGGCAGTGACTGGGTCAGGCGGGGTTTCTTGCCAATGGTAAGGAACTTGGATTTTATTCCAAGTAACTTGGGAAGTCATCAGAAGATGTTAAACAAGTGAGTGTTATAATGTGGTTTAGATGTTACAGAATTCGCTTAGCTGCTGTGCAGAAGGATTGAAGGATGACAAGGGTAGAATTAGATGTTAAGGCCTTCCGCAAGCATCCATGTCCGTGGTAATCGACCAGAGTTACAGCAGTGAGATGGAGAAATCGTATGAGATCATGGCTCTATTCTGACCTGTCTGTAGAATGTATGTATGTATGTTAGTGAAAAAGAAAGAAATCAAGGGTATTGTGGTCACCTCAAGACTTGCCATGTAAGTAGTCCTAAAAAAGTGTTTGATGCATTGAAAGCATGTGTTTCTTTTTAGTTAAAATTATCATCTCACTAAATGATGATATAACTACACAGCCTATATATCATATGAACTTACTGAAAATGTCCTAAGAGACAAAATTGCATTTAGAAGTAAATATTTACTTGAGTACAACTCATTTGTGAAATTAAGTCATCTTTATGAGGCATACTCAATTGTTTTTGTAACTAGTGAGCAGTATTATATCTGTGGAATTATACAGTGTGAAACCTTTCTAACTATCTTACTTGGAAAGCATAAACCCAGACTTTGTTTTTAAGTGCATTTTCAGACAAAACCAACATAGATAGCATATTGAAAAGCAGAGACATTACTTTGCCAACAAAGATCTGTCTAGTCAAGGCTATGGTTTTTTCAGTGGTCATGTATGGATGTGAGAGTTGGACTGTGAAGAAAGCTGAGCATCGAAGAACTGATGCTTTTGAACTGTGGTGTTGGAGAAGACTCTTGAGAGGCCCTTGGACTGCAAGGAGATCCAACCAGTCCATTCTGAAGGAGATCAGCCTTGGGATTTCTTTGGAAGGAATGATGCTAAAGCTGAAACTCCAGTACTTTGGCCACCTCATGCGAAGAGTTGACTCATTGGAAAAGACTCTGATGCTGGGAGGGATTGGGGACAGGAGGAGAAGGGGACGACAGAGGATGAGATGGCTGGATGGCATCACCGACTCTATGGTCATGAGTTTGGGGAAACTCTGGGAGCTGGTGATGGACAGGGAGGCCTGGTGTGCTGCGATTCACGGGGTCGCAAAGAGTCGGACACGACTGAGTGCCTGAACGGAACTGAACTGACTGAACAGACAAAACAAGTTTCTTAGCACCTCAAAAACATCTAGCAAGTATGTGTGCAGTGCCTGAATAGGTACAAGCAGAAATTTAGAGAAGTGGACAGACTTCCTCTGTGCTTTTTCCCAGTTACAAAGCAAATTGCAGGATGATGGAATAAAATTCAATTGTGCATCTGGTCTACTGTGTCTGTATGCAGCACTTTCCAGACTAACTGGGGATATCGAGAGGAATGATCTCTGCTCTCGAGGAGTTCCTCTAGGTTAGTGAGGAGAAAGGGGGAGAGAGAGAGGATGGGGGACAAGTCACTGATAGCTGGGTGTGGTAAGTGCAAAAGAAGAGGCAAACTCAAGGTGCTGGTATGGGAGCCCAGAAGAGCAGCCAGCTCATGGAGTGGGTGAGCAGTAGAGTCAAGGGTCAAAGGGATGAGCTCCTGTAGGGTGGGAGGTGTGATTAGAATCTTCAAGGATGAGCAGGAGCTATGCAGATGAAGTGTTAGTCACGCAGTCGTGTCCGGCATTTTGCGACCCCATGGACTGAGGCTCACCAGACCCTTCTGTCCATGAGATTTTCCAGGCAAGAATACTGGAGCGGATTGCCATTTGCTTCTCCATGCAGATGAAGGGAGGGGGGAAAGACAGAGAGAGGAATCCGGGCAAGGGCTGGGAGTGAGAAAGCTAGTGGAGGAATTGTGATGAGGTGAGGAGGGTCATAGCATCTTCTGAGGTAGGAGCCCACCAAATGACAGAGGGTCTTGTCTGCCTTGCTAAGAGCCTCATTTTGAAGATCATAAGGGACCCCTGAAAGGGACCCCAGCAAGAGAAATGAGCAGATGGGCCTTTTACAAAGATTTATCTGTTATCAGTGTGGCAGGTGGATTGAAGGTCAGGAAGAAAATGTAGGAGCTTGCTTGACATCCAGGCATGCAAACTGAGGCTCTGGGTTTGGGAGGGAGACTCAGAAAGTAGAATAAACAATGGGAATGTGAAAGGAGGGTATGAAAAAGGAGACAAGGCTGGCTTAGATTTAGGCTAAACTCAGATTACTTTATATTTTAATAACGACAAAAAGAGCAAGCAAGCATGTCAGACAACAACATCATACTTCAGTCTTCTTTTTTCCTAATTTAACTCTTGTATTTCATAGATGAGATACATGTCCCATGACTACCACTTTACATTTGTTAGTGTTTGATGCTATTTTGTATGTTTGAAGATACTTTTTTTAAAAAAATGGAATTTGTGTTGCCTCCTAAGCATATTGCCTTGTTAAGACCTTGAACTAGACTCCTAAGATCTGACTTTGTTGTCTGTGAACAGAGGGGCATGGTGAAGGAGCTTGGTATTAGAAGCATCTGTGGATTGAGCTCATAGCCTCTACTAAGGTAAACAAAAGTACTTTCCTCTCACTGGGCTGTCATTTGCTTATCTGTAAAAGGGGGTTACAAAAATTATCTTGATACCCTTTGAGTTATATAGTGATGTTCGTTAATTCAAGATGTTTATTTGAACTTACTTTATATACTTTAACTTACTTTAATTCTCAGTACACAGCTAGGAGGTAGATGGTCTAATTTTAGTGCCCTCTTACGGAGAGGGTCAGTAACTGCCAATGGTCACACTGCAAGCAAGTGGAAAATGTAGGATTTGAACCAGGCAGTCTGGCCTCAGGGCCTTTGCCATTAACCACTTCACACTGTGGGCTTCCCTCATAGCTCAGTTGATAAGAAATCCATCTGCAACGCAGGAGACCCCGGTTCGATTCCTGGGTCGGGAAGATCCACTGGAGAAGGGATAGGCTATTGACTCTAGCATTATTGGGTTTCCCTTGTGGTTCAGCAGGTCAAGAACCTGCCTACAATGTGGGAGACCTGGGTTCGATCCCTGGGTTAGGAAGATCCCCTGGAGAAGGAAAAGGCTACCCGCTCCAGTATTCTGGCCTGGAGAATGCCAGGGACTGTCTAGGCCATGGGGTTGCAAAGAGTTGGACACAACTTAGTGACTTTCACTTCACTTCACGTCTTCACTTCACTCTGTAGCTTTGTGTATGGTTTGTGTTCCATTCTGCTCTAGAAGGATATTTAAGTTGCTCTTTTTTATTTTTGCAAAAATCAACATAGCTTCAGTAAATACGGCTACATGGAACTCCCTGTTTTCACATGCAAGTATCTCCCACAAGTCAAATTAATTAAACAAGGAGGTTATTAGACTGAGGTAACTCTAATGCCTTCGTAGCTTACATAAGCAATCCAAAACCTAAGCCTAAAATTTCTTGAGTTTAAGAAATCAAAACCTCATGATAAACAATCACAAATGGGCAACTAAGCTTTTCCTGATAAGGCAACCCGTAAGCTGTAATATACAGAGAAGGCAATGGCACCCCACTCCAGTAATCTTGCCTGGAAAATCTCATGGGCAGAGGAGCCTGGTAGGCTGCAGTCCATGGGGTCGCGAAAAGTCGGGCATGACTGAGCGACTTCACTTTCACTTTTCACTTTCATGCATTGGAGAAGGAAATGGCAACCCACTCCAGTGTTCTTGCCTGGAGAATCTCAGGGACGGGGGAGCCTGGTGGGCCACCGTCTATGGGGTCACACAGAGTTGGACACGACTGAAGCAACTTAGCAGCAGCGGCAACAGCAAGCTGTAATATGACTAATCACATGATTTACTTGCTTTGCTTCCACATCTTTTCTGTAAAAGTCTTTCCTCTTGCTTTGAATTGGTTCAGTTCTGGCTGCTGCTGCTGCTAAGTCGCTCAGTTGTATCCGACTCTTTGCGACCCCATGGACTGCAGCCTACCAGGCTCCTCCATCCATGGGATTTTCCAGGCAAGAGTACTGGAGTGGGGTGCCATATTGAAATCAATTTTTGCTCAAATAAACTCTTAAATTTTTAAATATGATTCAGTTTATGTTTTAACACTATGAAGGTATTGCTGAGTCACTCTCCAGAACACTACACACTGGTTTCTGCCTCCATCACATCATCCAGACTGCTCCTGTAGAGGTCACTGAAACCTGGTTTGACTGACCTCATTCAGCACAGACCACAAGGCCTGGCCCACAGAAGGTGGTCTGTGGGTACCAGGGTCACAGAGAGCAGGGGCTGGTCTAACAGCAGTTAGCTTTGCCATTTACCAGACTTTGATATGGGAAAATCACTGATCTCTTGAGTCTCAGTTTGAAGCATGGAGAACAATCACCCTCTTGCCCACGTGAGTCATGTGCCATTCGAGTAGGATGATGGATCAGAAGGTACTGTGTGTACCATAGGGCGTGACATAAATATTAATAGAATTGCTAGTGTTTTCCAGTAATTACCAGCTTAACCCAACTGTAAATCGGTTCTATTCTTTTTACAGATCAGAAAAATGGTTCAGGGGGCTTAAACCATTTGCCTTAGACCGCAGAGTTGCCAGCTTGCAGGCAGAAAGTAATTAGATATGAGCACAGCCTAACTCTTCTCCTGCCTTTGCTCCTCTTTCCCTGTCTTTTCTCCTCCCTCCTTCTTTGGCTCCGCATCGTCTCAACTCCCACCCCTGTCTCTTCATTTAATTACTTTTTAACACCAATAATCCTTGCTTGACCTCATCCTCAAAACTTTTATTCACTAAGGGACCATTTCCTACAACTTACTGCTACAGGAAACTATTTCGAAGTGCCCAATGTGGTGCTGAGAGCCAAAGCCACTCCCTAAACTGACGACTGGAAACCAGAGACCCAGGGGATCTATCTGGCCCCTTCCTCTCCTCATACACTGCAAGCGCAAGGAGTGATAAAGCAGCAGAGGGCGTGGTTCACGAATGTGATTTGCGTTAAGATCCAGATGTGGTTTTGATGGGGAGAGGAGGCATGAAAACAACATTCATTCAATAGACTCAGTGTTTACTAAATGAGAGCTGGCCTTTATACCAGCACTTTATCAAGTTCTACCCTCGTTTTCCTATCTGATTTGAACAACTGCTCCATGAAACCCATTTTACCTGGGGTGTGGGGGGGCGGGAGGGGGGGTCTCAGAAATGCTCTGTAAATGTGTCCAGGTCACATAGCTGGGAGGTGGTACCGATGTGCCTGCAGATTCTTAAGCCAAATCCTGCTTTTTCTTTTTTTTTTTTTTTCCTGTCGTAACAAGCTACCAAATACTGAGAAAGTTAGCAAGGGGAGTAAAAAATTCAGGAGGGGATTTTTCAATTGTTCCTTCTGCCTCGGATGCTCCCACCACCACTGCCCAATCTTTCTGGTGACCACCACACCTTAGAAGAGCTCTGCTTCTGCTGAAAACTATCCGTTTCATCCAGGCTGAGTCCCCCTCCTTCCTCTGTGCTACCTCCTTAATGCCCCTGTTGTCGCTCCATGTCCCTTCCCCCCTGCCTTCCTGGAGGGTTTGGTGCACGCGCGGGCCTTCTGCCTGGCTGGATGTGGGTTCAATCGTGCGTCACCCAGACCTCTCCCCCATCTCCCACCCGGACTCCTTTGCTCAGTTCTCTGAATTTCACGTAACCAACTGGAAATCAGCCAAAGGGTGGCAGCCACTCTCCTTCAACCCGTCTCTTCCTAAAGCCCTGACTGCCTAGTTGGATCTATTCCAACCCAAGTTGCCAGATTTTGCTAGAGATATACATATACAAAAATTTATTTATTGTTTAGGATCTGGGCACCCTGTTTTGGTTTTAGCCAAATCTGGCAACTATATATAATCCCAACTCTTCCCTTTCCAGGGATCCAGGCAGTGGAAAGGATCAGGGGTGAGAGGTTGTGTAGGTGGGCCTCAGAAAGCTGCTCTTTTCCGAGCTCTTCTCTATGCTCTCTCCGAAGCCCCGGTAGAACGTTCATCCCTCACGGTGACTCAGTTTCCATCTAGGGACAGTGGGAAGTTAATCAGGTAGTCTCTGAGGATGTTCCGGGCTCTAGTTCTGTGGCATAAGAGAGAGGTCCTCTATTTTCCATGCTCCTACCACCTTGCTCAGATGGTAATGGGACAGTTATTTAATTATGGAACATAGTCCCACTAGATAGAAACTCCTAAAGAAGTTCATAGACTGGTTTGCATTCGCAGGCAATCTGGTACTGTAGGGGGAAAAAGACACTGACGCCCTGAGCGGAAGGCCTGGCAACACTATTTGGGGCTGTGCTGTGCTCACTCATGTCCAGCTCTGTGACTCCACGAACTGTAGCCTGCCAGGCTCCTCTGTCCTTGGAATTTTCCAGGCAAGAATACTGCAGTGGGTTCCCATTCTTTTTCCAGTGAATCTTCCTGACCCCGGGATTAAACCCATGTCTCCTGCATTGGTAGGCAGGTTCTTTACCACTGTGCCACCTGGGGAGCCCAGCAACACTCTTTACAAGTCACTTAATCTGTGCAAGCCTCAGTTTCTACCTCTTTTTACAATGAGTGGATAGAGGTAAGCTCCTAGCACCCTCTCTGGCACATCAGTTCGGTTCAGTCACTCAGTCGTGTCCAACTCTTTGCGACCCCGTGAACTGCAGCACACCAGGCCTCCCTGTCCATCACCAGCTCCCAGAGTTTCCCCAAACTCATGTCCATAGAGTCAGTGATGCCATCCAGCCATATCATCCTCTGTCGTCCCCTTCTCCTCCTGCCCCCAATCCCTCCCAACATCAAGGTCTTTTCCATTGAGTCAACTCTTCGCACGAGGTGGCCAAAGTACTGGAGTTTCAGCTTCAGCATCAGTCCTTCCAATGAACACCCAGGTCCAATCTCCTTTAGGATAGACTGGTTGGATCTCCTTGTAGTCCAAGGGACTCTCAAGAGTCTTCTCCAGCACCACAGTTCAAAAGCATCAATTCTTCAGTGCTCAGCTTTCATCACAGTCCAACTCTCACATCCATACATGACCACAGGAAAAACCATAGCCTTGACTAGACGGACCTTTGTTGGCAAAGTAATGTCTCTGCTTTTGAATATGCTATCTAGGTTGGTCATAACTTTCCTTCCAAGGAGTAAGTGTCTTTTAATTTCATGGCTGCAATCACCATCTGCAGTGATTTTGGAGGCCAAAAAAAAAAAGTCTGACACTGTTAACAACACTTAATGTGCAGTAGCTGTTATCACTGGGTTTGGATTTCCAAGCATGGCAAGTGTTCTAACCCAGAATTGGTACTCTCAAGTATTAGATGAAAAAAAAAAAAAAGATGGAATAATTGGAGACTTAACCTTAAACGTTCACTGGCCATTTGCACCAAGCAATGCCTGGAATCTTCTTTGTAGAGAGGATTCCCATAGGCCTGCATCTACTGGGCTTCATGAGAAGTTAATTGCTTTAGAGTCTATGAGCACTCAGCTCACGAGGATGAGTGTGGTCTGAGGCCGTCTACTCAGCTCCGAGTAGTGAATCTTCATAAAGGAAACTCTTCCCAACTGTCAGAACCTGGCTCCAGTGTATAACTCGAGGCCTAGGATGTCTGGCTACCTCCCAGACAGTTGGACACATTCAGGGCATTCTTGGCCATAGCACATAATATGTAGATGAGGAAATGGGAAGCATGGTTTATTCTTTGTGCCAACTGGAGGCTTGATGAATGGATGTATTTACCCTACTTTCTGATTAGAGTACCAATTGCAGAGGATAACGATCTAATTCTGAGGGACCTGAGAGTCACAGCAAGTCCAAGGAGCAGAGGGAGGAAATTGAGAGGCAGCAGAAAGGCAGTGGAATTAATCCACTCAGAACAGAGCTGAGGCCCCTGGAAGGTACCATGTTGCTATTAATAACAATAGCAATAGCTAACATTTACTGAGCACTTAACTATAGGCCAAGCATTGTGCTGAGTACTTGACATGCCTGGATTATGGATTATGAAATGTAATCATGATGACTGCTTTCTGAGGTATTTACTAATAGCAGGCCTCATATTGAGCTGGTATGACTGTGTACTAAAACACTGAAATAATTCCAATCTGGTGAGTAGATAGCTCCTGACCTGATCTCCCTGAGTGGCCCCCTACCCTTCTGGATGCCTCTGCCCCTTCCACGGGGAAGGAGAGCAGGGGGCTATCCTGAGGGATCTGTGCCATGCTACATGGGTTGATGTGGATTTTTATATTGTTGCGGTATACTGAATAATGGCTCCCAAGGGTATCGAGGTCCTAATCCCTGGAGTCTGTGGTGTTATCTGATATGTGTTAAAAGAGGCTTTGCCGATGTGATTAAGGACTGTCAGATGGGGAGATGTTCCTGGATTATCTCCGTGGGCCCCAAGGGCCATCAGAAGTGTCTTTGGAAGAGCAGGCAGAGAGGGAGATTCGACGCCAAAGGCTGATGAGATGTGATGATTGAAGCCGAGGGAGATGCTGCTCGCTTTGAAGATGGACAGAATGATCACCGTCCAAGGAATGCAGCTCCAGAGCTGAAGAGGGACAGGGAATGAGTTCTTCCCTAGAACCTCTGCAGGGACAAACTTCTGGCCTCTAGAACTGTAAGCAAATCAATTTGAAGCCTCCTTGTTTGTGATAATCTGCTAGCGCAGCCTTAGGGAACTAATACAATTGTCCTGACTAGTTGCCATCCAGCTGAAGAGACTGAAGCTTGATGGGGTAAGTGATTTGCTCCAGTTGTTGGTCTGCCTTTGAATTTAGGCTGTTGACTCTGGAACCCATGTTCACAACCACTAAACCGGCTTCCGGAAATGCTGCAAGGAAACTGTCATTAAACCCATTCATTTCAACATGAGATCAGTCACAGAGGCTTAGAGAATCGCATGACTTTGTCTGAGATCAGAGCTTTGCCTAAAGGGCAGAGCTAGGATTCGGAGTGCTGGGGGACCTCGTTCTGATGACTTTGGCTTTACAAAGTCCTCCTGCCCTGTGGCCTGGGCTAAATGGTGGCTGCAACTTGGTGGTTTGTGGGTATCTAGAATTCAGCCCTGGTCACCAGCTGCTGGCCTCAAGGGCCAGCAGTCTCCCCCTAGTGCTGGAGGCAGGGCTGCAGGTATTCATCTTGGCCAAGTGGAAGGGCTTAGGAATGTAGGTGGAGAACCACCTACACCAGCCAGGAGGGCTGCCTCGGGGAGCCGTGAACACCAGGGTGGGGAGAGGAAGTGGCCCTGACTCAGGCAAGCCATACACCACTGCTCTTGAAGAGCCCGCTTTCTGGATTCAGCAGCATCCTGAAAGATCAGTGGAAGGACACTCCTTGGCTGGCAGGCAGGCTGAGGCACACACCACAGAGGGACCCGTGGGACGTCTCTTAGCCGGGACTTTCCTGGCCAGCTGTGGTGAGTTTGTGCCAGTGCCTCTGTTCAATCCTGGATTCTCTGAAACGTGTCCTTGGGCCATCCCTGTGAAGAGCTTCAGGTCTGGCCAAAGAAGGCACGCAGACCCTCTATAGTCTGTGGGAAGCTGCGCAAGGCATAAGTAGTACCTAGGCACCAAATGAATACTTACTTCTCCCTGTACAACCCATTCCTCTTGGTAATTTTCTCCAAAATATCCCATCTTATGAGGCAGTATGAGACAAGCACCAAAGGATGGAGAGACCAAGTCCTGATAAGGAGGAAGGGGGGCAGGGCTCCATCTCGTTGAGGCACCCAGGTATGTTCCCCAAGGATCTTAGACTGAGACTTGCAAAATGGATAAGACCTGTGATAGGCTGCATTGTGTCTACCAAAAACCTATGCTGAAGTCTTAATCCCAGGTACTGTCAATGTGACCTTTCTTGGTAATAGAGTCTTTTTTTTTTTTTTACTTTACAATATTGTATTGGTTTTGCCATACATCAACATGAACCTACCACGGGTTGGTAATAGAGTCTTAAGAGTTGTGCATTTAAGTCACTTTGGTCGTGTCCAACTCTTTGCGACCCTATGGACTGTAGACCACCAGCTCTTTTGTCCACAGGATTCTCCAGGCAAGAATACTGGAGTGGGTTGCCGTGCCCTATTCCAGGGGATCTCCTCGACCCAGGGATAGAACCTGTGTCTCTTATGTCTCCTGCATTAGCAGGAGGGTTCTTTACCAGCAGTGTCACCTGGAAAGCCCATTAACAGTTGTAACCAAGCTAAAATGAAGTCATTACGGTGGGCCCTTAATCCAGTATGTCTGGAGTCCTTATGAGAAGAGGAACATGCCATGTGAAGGCTCAGAGACATTTATCTGTATAGATACACGTGAAAGCCACAGCAGAGACTGCAGTGATGTAGCTGCAAGCCAGGGAACACCAAGGATCATGGCCCCCACCGGAAGACAGTGAGAGGCAAGGAAGGAGTCTGTTTCTTAGAGAAAGCAAAGTCCTTTGACTCCTCGATTGCAAGCTTTTGGGCTCCAGAATTGTGAGAGAATACGTTTCTGTTGTCTTAAGTCACCCAGGTTGCTGTACCTTGTTCTAGTAGCCCTGGAAAACTAATACAGGATCAGAGGGTTCTGTCTTGAAGTAGCTTGTCCTTTTTCATATCTCCTTCAGACCTGGTTCAGGACCTGCCACACAGGGGCTCTGACTAAGGCTGAAAGTTCAGGTGTGGGAAGGCCCATATGTGCAAAGGCCTAGTGGCTGAAAGCTTTGGATCATGTTAGAGGTTAACATGAACTTGGCTACCCAGCCACCAGCCTTGGTGAACGAAACTGGATAAAAAGCCCAAGGCCAGGTTGTGACCAGACTCATTCCCAACCCAAATGCAGTTTTCTCAGCTTTGGACTAACTCTTTCTCAAAGGGAGTAAACCATGTGGATATCATGTGAATTACCAAAAAGACAAAACATCAAATTCAGCCTCTCCCTTCCCTACTCTTTACAGAGACACACTGGGGTTTTGCCTGAGAAAATTTCCTGCTTCCTTGTTCTAAAAAGTGGATAACCTCCTTCATTTGCACTTACATTTGGAACAAATTGAAGAGAGGCTACAAGAGTCAGCATGATGGATATCAAAAGATGCATGGTTTAAGATGAGACTCAAAGGCACCTGGCTCTGGAAGAGTTAAACCATAATAAAGCTGGAGTCTGCAGAGTAGACCCTCTGAACCATAATCACGGCATTGTTTTGGTTTGGGATAGAAGGGAGAAGTCGAGCAGATCCTTGGGATCAGGATTTTTGATGAAGATAACCACAGGGTGCCATGGAGCAAGAGCTGTCTGCCCAGTCAGGACTGTACCTCCTGAGGGGAGAGGCAGGGCAGGGCAAGAGGCCAGAGTGCTCAAGGAAGCTCAGAGGTGTGGAGAATGAACTCTCCATCTCTTGAAACTTTAATACTATGCCTGTGTGTGTCTACATGACACCATCCTGGAAGGAGGGTTCCAGTGGAAGATGGGAGAAGGAAAGAGGAACAGCCTTCAGATCCACACCAAGATAGTAAAGGCTGTGGAACACTGAGGAGGAGCCAGGTAAGAGGAAATACCACATTAGTATCAGAAGACATGGGAAGGGAACTCAAACCTGGGCTCCGCAACAACCTAGAGCAGTGGGATGGGAAGGGAGGTGGGAGGGAGGTTCAAGAGGGAGGGGACATAAATATACCTATAGCTGATTCATGTTGATGTTTGGTAGAACCCAACACAATACTGAAAAGCAATTATCCTTCAATTAAAAATAAATATATTAAAACACACTGAGAAAAAAGAAAACGGGATATTTTTGGCTTTTCTATAAATATGTTGACTGTTTTACAAACTCCTTTTCTTTGGAGGCCTCAGTTTTTCAGTTGGGCCAAAAAAAAGTGCATGCGTGTGTGTATCATTTATTATCATTTGTATGGCATATATAAGTTGTATGACATATATCATATGTATGGCCGTGATGATGGTTTAGTCACTAAGTCGTGTCTGACTCTTGTGACCCCATGGACTGGAGCCTGCCAGGCTCCTCTGGAATTTCCCAGGCAAGAATACTGGAGTAGTTTACCATTTCCTTCTCCGGGGGATCTTCCCAACCCAGGGATTGAACCCAGATCTTCTCCATTGCAGGCAGATTCTTTATCAGCTGAGCCACCAGGGAAGCCCAGTTGTATGCATGTGCATGTGTATGTCAAATATATTCCTCTAAACCCAGAGCAAGGTCATGATCTTGGGGACAGGGGCCTGAGTCAAATGCCTCTGAGAGAATCTATAGAGACAGTTACTTAACTGAACTTAATAGAACACATGTCCACCAATGAGCCTTTGCCTAAAGGCAAACAGGGTAAACTGGTCCCTCGCTGTGGGCTTCTGGGCATCTCAAGGAGCAGTTTGTTTTTCACCCTGACATTTGCCACCACCTTGAGGTGGCATTAGAACAATGCTGGGCTGGTCTATAGAAAAAATGATTAGATTCCCACAGGCCTCTCAGGACGGGGCTATTCTAAGATGAAATGATGGTGTCCCTAGAGTTGGGAGGCAGAGGAGGAATCCCCCCAGCCTGTAGCCCTACTCTGGCTTGGTGGGAGAGGGGGAAGGAAGCAGGGAACCAGGCCTCTGGGTAAGAGGCACCCTCCCCCGGGCCCCTGGCTCGTCATGCCTTGACTGCTCCCAGCTGACCTCTGTGGGCTTCCCAGAGCTCCACCAGTCCGCAGCTCTTCTCTGCATAGGCTCTCCTCTACTGCTTAACCATCTCCTACGACATGCTGAGGATTCCCAGGTCTGTGTCCCAGGCTTGGCTATCCTATTCCTTGGGTGACATCTCCACCTAGATGTCCCAGTGTGTGCACGAGGGCTAGGTCGCTTCTGCTGCTGCTGCTGCTAAGTCGCTTCAGTCGTGTCCGACTCTGTGCAACCCCATAGACGGCAGCCCACCAGGCTCCCCCATCTCTGGGATTCTCCAGGCAAGAACACTGGAGTGGGTTGCCATTTCCTTCTCCAATGCATGAAAGTGGAAAATGAAAGTGAAGCCGCTCAATCATGTCCAACTCTTAGAGACCCCATGGACTGCAGCCTACCAGGGTCCTCCATCCATGGGATTTTCCAGGCAAGAGTACTGGAGTGGGGTGCCATTGCCTTCTCCATAAGTTGCTTCAGTTGTGTCCAATTCTTTGCGATGTTATGGACTGTAGCCCACCAGGATCCTCTGTCCATGGAATTCTCCAGACAAGAATACTGGAGTGGGTGGCTATGCCCTCCTCCAGGGGATCTTCCTGACCCAAGGATTGAATCCATGTCTCTTATGTCTCCTGCGTTGGTACTCAGGTTCTTTACCATTAGCACCACTTGGGAAGCCCTAGATGTCCCTCAAAGTGAACATGTTGAAAATCAAAGTCAGCATCCTTGTCTTCAAACCAATTTTCCTTTCTCTGTGAATAATGCAGCCTCTACTTGGTCACCCAAGAGAGAAACAGGACGTCACTCTGAGCATCCTGTGCCCCACGGGACCCCGAGTCCTGACCATTCTGCTCCTCTGACATCTCCGTATCTGCCTGTCCTCTCCACCCTCACTCTGCTGGCTCTTGGCAGACCCCTAGCTGGTCTCCCTGCCTCTGAACCCATTTTCTCCTCTCTCCTCCTATAGACCAGGGATCGGCATTTTATTTGGTCTATAAAGGGCCAGGTGGTGGACACTTTTGGCTTTGTGAGCCCAAAGGTCTTCAGCGCAACTGCTTAACACTGTCATCGCTATGAGAAAGCAATACAGATAATACACAAAAGAATGAGTGTGGCTGTGTTCCAAGCAAGCATGACTTAACTTACAAAGACAGGTGGAGGGCCAGATTTGCCCCACAGTCATGGTTTGCTGGCCCTGGCTCTACACTGGGATCAAAATGATCTACCTACAAGTCAAGTTCAATTGTATTTGCTGTCTTGCTTAACGGCCTTCACTGTCTTCCTGTCAGCTCTAAGCTCTTCCCAAAGTCCAGTAGATATGGCCCCTTGCCAGCTCTCACACTGGAGACTGCATTATGCCCCCTGCAGAATTTGTAGCCTGATATATCTTGTTTGCTAAACTGCTCCCCGATGGCTCAAGTGATGAAGAATCTGCCTGCCAGGCAGGAGACACAGAACGCAGGAGTGCGATCCCTGAGTAAATAGCAACCTACTCCAGTATCCTTGCCTGGAAAGTCCCATGGACAGAGGAACCCGGCAGACTATAGTCCTTGAGGCCACGAAGAGTCAGACGCGACTGAGCATGCATGCACTATATATATCTTGCTCTCAGTTCCCAGAACCCATGGTTCTGTTTGTCGGTGCCGTGCCTCTGCATACCTGTCCCCTGGGCCTGGAAGGCATTTCTCTTCCTACCGGCAAGTTTCTGGGGATGCTGTTCATCTTTGTAGACTCAAGTCAGATGCCCTCCTTTCTTGTCTTCATTCACTGGTGCCTTCATATGTGTATTCACTTAGCATTTACTTATGAACCACTTGGTGAGCTGTTACTATGCTCCAGGAAAGCCTCAGGGCATAATAAAATAGGGGTGGAGCCTGAGAACTATTTGGCATGGACTTCATGTCAGTAAATTGAAGTGTGAGGCATTTTCTTCAAATGAGAATAGTTACAGGATTAAGAGAAGTCAATTTTATACAATTTTAAATTTGTGTCCCATAACTGGAACATGTTGTCCAAGGTACACTATAATTCAGTTTTTAAAAAATACTAGAGTTATTCTGTGACTAACAGAATAACAGCATTCTGTTTATAGAATGTTCATTTATTACACACAAACATTTTAAAAGCAGCATAAATTTTGTAATCTCTTTCTGGCATTCTTCCTCTTGAATTTTATTAGAAGGATAAAATAAATAAATACAGGCCTCTCTGGAGTTCTAAAATGCTGTGGGACCACGGCGTCCCAAGGGGGCAGCGGAGGGAGGTATCTTGAGCTGCTTTCCTCATCTCTAACGCCTCCCCATCAAAGCCATGGCAGACATACTTGCAACATAGGGCTTGTTTGAAAATAGAGCTTTAATTCTATTCCTATTCTCCACGGGTTGCTGTCTCCATCAGTTCAGGGTGGAAGTCCTGCAGGTGTCGCTGACCAGAGCTGAGCACTGTTCTAGATGCTGAACATACCGTGGTGTCCCAGAGAGACACAAGGTGTCCCTGCTCCCAGAGCTTTCATTACCGTGTAAGTCACAAGTAAATAGACAAGATGGCGTGAGCTCTTAATGACAAATTATACAAGTGATGTGATGTAGAGGGATGGGTGGGAGTGGAAGAGAGATCAGACAGAGCCACTGAGCAGTTCGACTGGCCACAGGGCGAGCTCCTGAGTTGTGCAGCTGGAGACGCGCTCCTGCTAACCTTGGCTAGCTTAGTGATTCGGCCTGACGCTTCCCATCTGTTTGTTTGCTTGCTCCTCTGTCTCTCCCTGTTGACGCGGAGCTCTTCATCAGCAGATGCCACACTGAGTGCTCCTACATTCTTTGTTCCAGGAGCTGTTTCGTTACAATTTGCTGAACAGGTACATCTGCTTGCTGCCTGCACTGTTGCCACTAACTGCAGTAAGTGATGTAGGGAGACCCAGGAGGCCTCAGCGGAAACCTTGAAGTTCAGTTCCGTGGCAAGCCAATGAAAGGCCTCCTTCAAAGGCCGATGGCTGAAGAAAGACAGTAATGCATGTGCCTTAAACTTACCTTAGAAATTAAGAGCAGACAGCTTCTAAACAGGTGCCATGCGGGTCTCACCAATCATCTAAACATCTGAAAAATAGTCAAAGACGAACACACACAAAATGTGGCTGAGTTTAGCTGGTTATGGTGACGCCTCTAAAAAAAATGGTCACTCTAAAGCCTGATCCTTTGGTAAGTTTTCTCAGTTTGGATAGGAGAAAATCCTAGATTTTAAACGCTACTTTTCAAACAAAAATAATTTTTTAGCATATTCTTTATTTCCCAAGAATGAAAGGAATACTCACTCACTAGAGAACACTGGAAAAGCACAGAAAATTGCATGAAGTGCTCATTCTAGTCTCTGATTAGCATGACTCCTATGCTCACAACAGTTAGGAATAGGTGGGGAAATAACATCTGTTTCTCTTTTTTAATTGAAGCAAAACACACACAACATAAAATGTACCATTTTAACTATTTCTAAGTGTGCAATTTAGTGACATTAAGTACATTCCCAAAGTTGTTCAGCTATCACTAATATCTATTTCTAGAACTTTTTCATCATCCCATACTGAAACAGCAGCAATTCATCTGCCCCTCCCTCAGCTTCTGGTTCAGTTCAGTTCAGTTCAGTCACTCAGTCGTGTCTGACTCTTTGCGACCCCATGGACTGTAGCACGCCAGGCCTCCCTGTCCATCACCAACTCCCAGAGTTTACCCAAACTCATGTCCTTTGAGTCAGTGATGCCATCTAACCATCTCATCTTCTGTCATCCCCTTCTCCTCCTGCCTTCAATCTTTCCCAACATCAGGGTCTTTTCAAATGAGTCAGCTCTTCGCATCAGGTGGCCAAATTATTGGAGTTTCAGCTTCAACATTAGTCCTTCCAATGAACATCCAGGACTGATTTCCTTTAGGATGGACTGGCCAGATCTCCTTGCAGCCCAAGGGACTCTCAAGAGTCTTCTCCAACATCACAGTTCAAAAGCATCAGTTCTTCACACTCAGCTTTCTTTATAGTCCAACTTTCACATCCATACATGACTACTGGAAAAACCATAGCCTTGACTAGATGGACCTTTGTTGGCAAAATAATGTCTCTGCTTTTTAATATGCTGTCTTGGTTGGTCATAACTTTCCTTGCAAAAAGTGTCTTTTAATTTCATGGCTGCAATCACCATCTGCAGTGATTTTGAAGCCCCAAAAAATAAAGTCTGTCACTGTTTCCAGTTTCCCCATCTATTTTCCGTGAAGTGATGGGACCACATGCCATGATCTTAGTTTTCTGAATGTTGAGCTTTAAGCCAACTTTTTCACTCTCGTCTTTCATTTTCATCAAGAGGTTCTTTAGTTCTTCGCTTTCTGCCATAAGTGTGGTGTTATCTGCATATCTGAGGTTATTGGTATTTCTCCCGGCAATCTTGATTCCAGCTTGTGCTTCTTCCAGTCCAGCGTTTCTCATGATGTGCTCTGCATAGAAATTAACTAAGCAGGGTGACAATATACAGCCTTGACGTACTCCTTTTCCTATTTGGAACCAGTCTGTTGTTCCATGTCCAGTTCTAACTGTTGCTTCCTGATCTGCATACAGATTTCTCAAGAGGCAGGTCAGGTGGTCTGGTATTCCCATCTCTTTCAGAACTTTCCACAGTTTATTCTGGTAACCTCAATCAGTACTTTTTATCTCTATGAATTTGCCTGTTCTAGGTACCTCATATAAGTGGAATCATACAGTGTTTGTCCTTTGTGTCGAGCTTTTCATCCATGTCACATGTATCAGAATGTCCTTCCTTCTTCAGAGTGCTAAATTGATCAAAACAATGAGGCCATTAGACTGGATTGCCTCTAATGCCAGCCTGGTTGGCCTTTGTAACCAAATCAAAACCCAAACTTGTAAATGTCTCAAGTTTAAGAAATTGAAACCTAAATACAGTTGATCATAAACAGGCTTTCCCAAAGGAAGTAGAATGCTTAAGCTATAACTAATCAAATCATTGCTTTGCTTCACACTATCTCATAAGTCTTTCCGTTACTACTGCCGGTGGAGGACTCCTAACACTTCAGGTTTGGTGTTACTCACTATGAATTGATTTTTTGCTCAAATATACTCTTAAAAATTTTAATATTCCTCATTTTATCTTTTTACCAGGGTGGGTAATATTCCATTTTATGTTTCTGTCACAGTTTATCCATTCATCCATCAATGGGCATTAAGGTTCTTTCCTACCTTTTGGGTATCGTGAAAAATGCTGCTGTGAACATGAGTGTGCAAGTAGCTACGTGACCCCTGTTTTCAGTTTTTGGTGCATGTGCCTTGTGGCATCAGTGGGGCATATGGTGATTCTGTCTTTAACTTTTCTATTTCCCTTAGCAATGCACAAGGATTCCAGTTTCTCCATACCCTAATGAACATTTATTATTTTTTCATTTTTGATCCTAATAAGTGTGAATTGGTACCTTATTTTAGTTTTAATTTTAATTTGCATTTCTCCAAATGCATGTCTTTTTTTTATGGGGAAAGAGGCTGCTGCTGCTAAGTCGCTTTAGTCATGTCCGACTCTGTGCAACCCCATCGACGGCAGCCCACCAGGCTCCCCTGTCCCTGGGATTCTCAAGGCAAGAACACTGGAGTGGGTTGCCATTTCCTTCTCCAGTGCTTGAAAGTGAAAAGTGAAAGTGATATTGCTCAGTCACGTCTGACTCTTAGCGACCTCATGGGCTGTAGCCCACCAGGCTCCTCCATCCATGGGATTTTCCAGGCAAGAGTACTGGAGTGGGGTGCCATTGCCTTCTCTGGGGAGGAGGCTGAGTTATAGCAAAAGTAATTTATTCAAATTCACAGAGCTAATTTGTAGGTTAGAGATGCTAATCTGTAGACACAGATTCAAACCCAGTTTCCTCTGACTCTGTGTTTTTTTTTTTTTTTATGTACCAGCCCCAAGCATCCTGTATCCTGTATCGAACATAGGCTGGTGCTTCGTTCTTACATGATAGTATACATGTTTCAATGCCATTCTCCCAAATCATCCCACCCTCTCCCTCTCCCACAGAGTCCAAAAGTCTCTTCTATACATCTGTGTCTCTTTTGCTGTCTCGCATACAGGGTCATCATTGCCATCTTTCTAAATTCCATATATGTGTGTCAGTATACTGTATTGGTGTTTTTCTTTCTGGCTTACTTCACTCAGAATAATAGGTTCCAGTTTCATCCATCTCATTAGAACTGATTCAAATGAATTCTTTTTAATGGCTGAGTAATACTCCATTGTGTATATGTACCACAGCTTTCTTATCCATTCATCTGCTGATGGACATCTAGATTGTTTCCATGTCCTGGCTATTATAAACAGAGCTGCAATGAACACTGGGGTACATGTGTCTCTTTCAATTCTGGTTTCCTCAGTGTGGAGAAAAGGGAACCCTCTTACACTGTTGGTGGGAATGCAAACTAGTACAGCCACTATGGAGAACAGTGTGGAGATTCCTTAAAAAACTGCAAATAGAACTGACTCTGTATTTTTAATTGTCTTGCTGGTCTGCCTCCTCTTAGATCAGAAATCCTTGAGGTGGCTAGCGGTATAGGTCAGAAATGGTTTTCGGCAAGAAGTCACCCATTAAGTGCAAGATTCCTTAGTTATAAAGACCTATATCACAGCATTCGTTTAATGACCACTGAAAGATGGTCTTTGCTTTCAAAGATCTCTCCAACTTTGAGACAGTATTTTCAGACTTGAAGTGAAGAAGATTTATTGCTTTAATTTTCAAGAATAATTTTATTTTTGGCTGTGCTGGGTCTCTGCTGCTGTGCAAACTTTTCTCTAGTTGTGCAAACAGGGCCTACTTCGTAGTTGCAGTGTGTGGGTCTCATTGTGGGGGCTTCTCTTGTTGTGGAGCACAGGCTCTAGGGCACGTCGGCTTTGGTAACTGCAGCACTTGGGCTGAGTAGTTGTGGCTCCCAGGCTCTGGAGCACAGGCTCAATAGCTGTATTGTATGGGGTTAGTTGCTCCACCACCTGAGGGATCTTCCCGGATCAGGGATCGAACCTGTGTCTCTTGTATGGGCAGATGGATTCCTTACCACCTGAGCTACCTGGGAAGCCCTATGTAAAAAATTTTTTCAATCCATTATATATGATGTTTTTATAAACCACATTAAAAATGAAATACTAGAAGAAAAGACATTCATAAGATAAAAACATAATAAAAGACATACATAATATATACTACTTTGTTATTTGATTCACTGCAAAAAAAAACTTGCTCTGTCAAATAACTGTAAAGATATACTTACTTTCAGTTTCTGTACTTGTCTCATGGTGGATCAGTAGGAGAGCACAGAGATCACTGTCCACGACCTACATGTGGAGGGCAGAGCATGATCCTCAATGAGAAGACACATATATTGAATTTAAAGGACAAACACAAGTTGTGCCTTGTTAATATGGAATACACAGATCTCCATTGTTTCCATATGTTTTCTTAAGGGACTTGAACTTGGAGCACAGAGCAAATTCCATGAACCTTAAAATTTGGCTGCTAAGAATTGATGAGGTAAAAATTAAAATAGACTTTGGAGTCAGGCTGATCTAGGGATAAATTCTAGAAACTGTGTGTTCCCAGTTGGGTGGTCTAGAGCAAGTCAGTTCTTCTTTCTGAACCTTATTATCATCATCCAAAAAATAAAAAATAACAAAACTGAGGGTAGAAAAATCCTGTCTTATAGGGATGCTGTTGAGAGGGAATGGCACCAAGTACGTAGTTCACTTAGCATAGTACCCAGTCTGTCACAGCTGCTCAGCCAATAAATGGTAGTCCTTCCCTTTTCCCTTGGCAGAGCTCTGACAGCTTTCAGAAGCTGCCAGCAGAGTAAGACCACAGCAGTCTAAAAATGCATCCTCTCTTAATTACTGTTTGGTTTGGAGGGAGACTGACTCATCTTTCGCCTCAGCAGCAGCAGCAGGTCCTGGTCAGAGGAGAGGCAGTCCTGGGTCACTGCCCTCACCCTGGACCTCTGCCTCTTCCCAGCGTGCCCTGGGCTGCTGCCACACCGGGGCCGTTCAGACTCAGCACAGCAAAAATACTGGTAACACTCCTTTTAATTTGAAAAAGGTGCACTTTAAAAGAGCTCAATAAGGGGTCCTTACAAAGCAGATGTAGTGTTTCCCATTATCCTGGCTTTACTTTGAAAGAATCAAGTACTTTACAGAAGACTTTCACAGCATCTTTGAAAAATCCGTCAAATCCTGATATCCATGAACCTTGGGGAATAAATGGTGTTCCCCATCCTCTCCTTTTTCCTTTTGGCAGGACGTTTTTGGACATAATGCCTGCTAGGTATTTGGTTTGGATCTGGGTTGAAGTTCTAAATCCACAATGCCAGTTGTGTGACCTTGGAAGAATCACATATAAAATGGGTTTATAGTTATCATTGTAATGCAAAAGTTCATTTCTTTGGAAAGGGAAATTTTTCTCTCTCTCTATTTCCTCTCCCTAAGTGGAAAAGGGCAGATGAGTTTAGGCACAACTGAATGTCTTGGGGCTCATGGCTTTGGAAACAGTATCAAGGACGTTCTGCTTCTGTCTAGAGTAGCAGGGTTGCCTCTGGGTTCTCGAGTGTAAGCTTTTACTGTGTAGAGGGCGTACATCAAAGACTAGTTTGGCTGCCTGCATACCTCATAGTTAGCTATTCTGAAAGGTGAGCTCAACTGCTGAACGAGAAATAATGTGTGGCTGAACAAAAATGATGGGCTCTTCATTCTTTCAAGGAGCTCAGAACTTACAGCAATAACAGGGAGCCTGTGTTTATCTGGATTATTTCTCTAAAAAATTGATAGCACAGGCCTAGAAAGAAGGGACGAGGAGTCATGGAGACCACATGGCCCAAGAACTTTCAACTGACTTCATGCTCACAATATGTAGGACTGCGTTTTCCCTATTTCTTCAGTGGGCTGGCCTTTCTACATGCCTTCAGGAGAGGCCAGGCGTCAGCCTGCTCCGGGAGGGTGGCACCCAAGAAATGATAGATGTGCCAGTGTTGGAAATGGCAACCCACTCCAGTACTCTTGCCTGGAAAATCCTATGGATGGAAGAGCCTGGTAGGCTGCGGTCCATGGGGTCGCGGGGAGTCAGACACGACTGAGCAACTTCACTTTCACTTTTCACCAGCATTGGGCCAGTGCTCTGAGAAGCTCAGCAAGGTGCCTTGACGCTGGCACCATCCTCATTAGCAGTTCACACCTTTCACACATCTTTGATTTCACTCCATACCCTACTGCTTCCTCCTTGTCTTAATGCCCAAAGAGCTTTTGCTTTCTAGGTGAAAACTTTGGTAGCCTGGCCACGCTGCCTTAGACTGCCTTGTGCAACATCTCTCCTACTTTGACCTTGACCTTAGAATCCTTTCCACCACAGAGCTGTCTTACAAGCAGCCCTCCACCTTGCTTTTACCCCACGCCCAGCATAACTTGTTCATCTTGAATATGTATTGGGCTGGTGGGATTGGAGGTAGACCACTTCCCTTGAAATGCAATCAGTGGATATATTAGGAAGCCTGAATGTGTTAAGAGGATATAGATGGAAAAGAACAGTCCCTTCTGTTTTTAAATCAACCATAGGACTAACCATAAACATGTTTTGAGTTCTCTTCTTTTTGTGTTGTGACTGATCTTTTAACTTTTAAAAGAAAAGTTCCCCTGAAAACACATTCTCTTAAAATAGTCAGGAGAGAGATAACTTTTCATTTTCTGTACTAAAGGAGGGACAGAAGCCTGGGCACCCCAGGGGGACATCTATCCCCCACATCCTTGATATTTTTATTTTGAATTTGTTATCATAATTGTACAACTGGTAGAACATGTACTGCTGGAAAGATGCAAAATAGTCTGTATGGGAGGAAGGACTTTCATAACTGTTGTTGAAGATCTGTAGGCAAATTTATTAATATAATTCATGCAGGTTTTTTTTTAATCATCTTGGAACATGGGTGAACTAACAGCCCAAGCTAAAATGGTTCTATAGAAAAGTGGACTTGTGCTTAGAGGGCTGCATGATTCAGGGGAAGAGAATAGACTTTAGATTTAACTTTTTTACATGAGACAGGACAAAAGAAAACAAAAATTCCTTATTTAAAAGACTATATTTATGGGGCTTCCCTGGTGGCTCAGACAGTGAAGAATCCACCTGCAATGTGGGAGCAGGATTCAGTCCCTGCATTGGGAAGATCCTCTGGAGGAGGGCATGATAACCCACTCCAGTATTCTTGCCTGGAGAATCCCCATGAACAGAGGAACCTTGCAGGGTACAACCCATGGGGTCACAGAGTCAGACACAGCTGTGTGACTAAGCACAGCACATACCTATTTATTTATTTTAACAGTTCACCTTTAGAGTAATATTGCTGTCTTGTTATAAAAGCATTTTGATGAAGCTACTGGTTATTCAGATATAAAACCTTGGACCTAAAGCGGAGGGGAAAGTTAAGACAAAAGGAAGATAAATTATTCTACTTATAAAGTAAAAGGAGTCTCTGTTAGGGAGAGAGGTTGTTTGATTGGTAACTAGGAAGGTAGAGAATCCAGAAATACAGAGTCTGGGACTCTAAGAGGCAGAGTGAAGAGAAGACTCAGGAGGAGGGACTTAGCATGATAGGAGTCGGTCCAGCAGCACAGTGCGGGTGGGTGATGGGAGAGGCAAGGGAGGTACTGAAGCATGATTGTTGCCCAGAGGTAGTTTCACACCAGTGCTGGAAAATTCTCTACCACCTCTCCATCTTTTTTTTCAACTTAAATTACATTGGAAGAGGAAGAAAAAGAGAGGAGACAACTTTGAGCTCACCAAATTTTAATCTGGAATTGGCCAAGTTTACGTGAAGAAGCTGTTAAATTTGCCATGATTTCAATTAAATTTCATTAAATTATAATTATAACATCATCCTTCTTTGAGTCAATGCCTATGAAACACACACCCACACTCATGAACTCTGCTGAGTTTTCCTCCAGACTTTGTGATTGCAGTGGTCATTTTTTTCCTGGGAATTGATGACTGCTCGAAGAGTTTCCTGTCTCCATGCCACCTATTTCTTCCCCATCACAGCCCTCCCACGTGTCTGTCTTTTTACTCTTCTCTTCTTCTTGAGCTTCAAGAGGGCAGACACTCTGGAAACCACTTTCACATCTCTATCTTGATTCTTAAGCAGAGTGCTCAGAAACAATTCAACATTGTTTGTTGAATGAATGCCTGAAAAAAGAAGGAAAGAAAGCCCAGGAGAGGAGGAGCAGTCACAGTGGGAGCAGAGGAAGGGATGGTCAGTAGGTCCTGGGGATGAAGTAGGCCTTTGGCTGGGTCATAAAACTGGGTGTCCAGAAGCCACCAGCATGGCTGCAGGGTGTAAGAGCAAGGAAATTCAAGGTGAGACAGACAGCAGGGAAGTTTCTGTAATCCTGTGTCAAGTCTTTAGTGAGCTGGCAAGTGTCTGATTCCCTCTGATAGTCTAATTAACTATCAGCCTGCTAAAACGGTAGCTCAGATGGTAAAGCATCTGCCTGCAATGTGGGAGACCTGGGTTCAATCCCTGGGTCAGGAAGATCCCCTGGAGAAGGAAATGGCAACCCACTCCAGTACTCTTGCCTGGAAAATTCCATGGATTGAGGAGCCTGGTGGGCTACAGTCCATGGGGTCTCAAAGAGCCATACACGACTGAGCAACTTCACTGAATACTGATAAAATGTTGTCAGATGGGGAGGGGATTGAGCAGTCTGGTTCAAAGTATCAAAGTCTTTCAAATTCTCACTAAAGAACAGATATGATGCCAACTCTGTGACTCTGTGAACAGTACTTTCATTCTATCCCACCGCAGTCATTTACTTATCATTTTGAACTCCCCTTTAGGATATTCTGCCAGTATGTGAAGCCAGAAGCACAGAGAAAACCAAGACCCTCTGCCACAAATCCTAAAACACCACCTGGGTTATGTTATTCCCTCTTCTGGCACCTTCAATAGCTTCCTCTTGCCTTTAAGGGGAGGTGGGGGCTTATTTCACACAGGGCTAGGAGGAGTATTTGATGCCTCTCCACTAGAGTAAACCTTCTTGAATGAGAAGGTTGAGAATCCTCATTCCTTACAGATTCTGTTAGGGAAGAGGAACAGGAATGAGAATAGAAGCACTGGGAAAAAATCCCTACTGGATGGAAGAAAGTGCGAGCTTGTTGCTGGGCAGAGACTTGAGTCGGCTGGGTGATAGTGAAAGGAAGTGGTGAGAGCTGACACCTCTGTTGGCAGCAAACTTCCTCTTTCCTATTTCCTCCTCTTCCCGCTCAGCCTCTCTGTCTGGATTCCTTATATTGCTGTCTAACCCATTATGAGTTTTAATAGTTAAAAATCCTTAGAGCTGAGGCTGACTTGGAGTTAGCCCTGAATAAATATTTGTTATTCTTTAGCTTATTCTGTTCTATTTTTTCTATTTCTCACTGCTCATGATTTTGCCACTTTTAAAAAAGGCTTGAATCAATGTGCTGCACGTCAAGGTGAATGTGGGGTAAAAGTGGTATGCAGGAGGTTTGGTGAGGAGATCAATCCAAGTATGAGTGGGTAGGTAGGTTGGCAGAGAGTGGCTAGTAGGAAGGTCCAATGTGAGACTCAAATGCAAATGGCATGCCTCTTCTGTGGGGCTTGGATCAGAAGGCGCCGCCGGGTGGTTGCCTCTTACATTTTCACTGAACAAGCAGGGTGGCATTTGACTGGACTTTGAAGTGTGGCTAGAATTATCTGCTAATGAGAGAAAGAGATGTTCAAAGTGACAGTTTCTCTGTTGGAGAACTAAAGAAGCAGCAGCAAGAAGGAATTCTGTGACTATAACAATAAAAGAATGTGGGCCAAATGGAAAAAAAAAGAGAGAGAGAACAGAAATGTAAGTAAAAGCATGGGAGAATTTTGCCTTCCAGATTTCTGAATAAGCTTTCCTCATGCCATGGGACTTAGGAAGATCCCCATGGAAGTCAGATGTGTGTGCAATGACACCAGGTGGGTGGTCTTCCTGCCCGGAAACATCGTGCCCACCCACCAACATAAGGAGAAAGCTGAGCATGGTTCCTGGGAATGCTATTAGCCTATGCTGAGTCATCCACGGTTGCTCTGGAGCTGTGTTCTTAAACATAACATAAGAACATTTAAGAACATTTGTGTCCTTAAACATAAGTTGGGCAGAATTCCTCTCTGCCCCACTGCCTGAAGGATAAGTCCTGCTGTTTAGCTGACCAGGGTATGTCCCTGGTGATTTCTCCAGCTTCATCTCCTGCCTACCTCACCCATCTGCATCAGCCACAGTTCTGTCATAGGGATGCTGGTGAGTGCCCAGAGACACTATCCTCTTTTCCAACTCCATGTCTATGTACATATCTTCTCTCATCTGGATTTCTTTTCTCCTTTTATATGCTTGTCAAGCTTCTATCCATCCTTCAAAGCCTAGATCAAATGGTCTTTCCTTTCAATAGCTTTCCCTGAAATACTGCCACCCAGGTTTAATATAATCTTTTGATAGCAATAAAATAATATGTACTTATTTATATTCTCTTTGCCTGAAATGCCGGAGACCTGGGTTTGATCCCTGGATTGGAAAGCTCCTCTAGAGAAGGGAATGACAATTCGCTCCAGTATTCTTTCCTGGAGAATCCCATGGACAGAGGAGCCTGGTGGGCTACAGGGGCTACCCCTGTGGGGTCGCACAGAGTCTGACAGGACTGAAAGGCTAACACACCTTGATAGCAATAAAATAGTATGTGCATATTTATATTCTCTTTTAAATGTGTCTTTCAAGAGCATTATTTGATTCAGTAAATATTTATTTTGAACCTATTATGTACCAGACACTCAGGGTAAGGAATATATATTGCTCATCTTTATTTTTCATTGCAATAAACAAGTGCTGTAGAAGTATAGAAAAAGTGAATGAGTGAGTATATGAATGAATGAAATGAACCACCTCCCCTAGGCTCTTCAAGTTCCTATCAGAAATCTGGTTTGATGTGCCATGAAAATTTGAGTACTCTGAGCTCCTAGAGAAAATGCTGACACTTTTCTCTGGGATTCTCTGGTTGCTTATAATTTTTTGTAAGCCAGAGAGTTCCATGCAGTTCTCCAGAGAAGAACTCTCTCTGATGATCATCCGGTCTCTACTTTTCTGAACTCATGTGTTCCTGTGATTCTGGAGGTTAAAATAAAGCAATGACATCACGAGTTACCATCCTCTTATCATGGATGGGCTTCTTGGCCTATATCCCACCAGGGGGGAGGCTGACCACCTAAACCTGCCTTGCTGCCTGTCTATGTCTTGTTGTCAAATTAAGACCAAGGCTGAAGCAATTAGGTTTGTTTGTTTCTTTGTTTTTCCTCTAAAAGTACTCTGTACCAATTTCAAAGACAACTCTCAAAATGGGATTTGAGGAATAAATAGGCCTGCCATATAATCACATTCTTGTCTTCTTTGGGAAAGACATAATAGACCCCTGTTTTGATTTGATGATGAATAGCTTGGTCTATGTGTTTCCAGGTTCTTGGCTGTAATTAGAATATTTCTATAAAGGGTGACTAAATCAATAGGACTGATTTCTTCTCACCAGTGCCTGAATGTAGATATCAAATGATGGTTCAGCACCCTCCTGGAGAGGATGTACTAGAAATAGTACTTATTGGGAGTCAGAAGTACCAGGCATCAGCTCTCAGCTCTACATTTACCAAAGGGTGACACTGGCTAAATCACTCACCTCCTCCTTTGTGAAAATGCAGATAATGCTAACTTTGCAGAGATGTCTTAAGGTTCAAATGAGGCAATGTAGAGAAAGAGCCTAGCATACAGAAGATGGTCATATGTGTGAATTTCCTATGTTTCTTTGGAACGCGTGTGTTCTTAATACTTAAGTTGCCTTTGGAGCCTCCCTTTGAAAATGACTAGCAGAGTCATATGTCTAGTGACAATATTACAGCTCCCATTTATTGATGATCTCGGCACGTCTATCAGTCCCTGGGATTTGTTGGGAACTGCTGGTGATTCATTCTCTGCTCTGCTGGCCTGTTTCTCTTGGGGCCTGCATCTTTGAGGAGGGGAGGACCCTTGTCTGGCCATGGACCCCCTTCCCATTGGTCCATGTAGAATGGAAGAAGAAAGAGACTCAATCCAACAATTTTGAGATGTTTGAGAGATCTACATTATCTGAGATCAGTGACTGTGGCCTGCCAATAGGGTAACTTATCCCAGCTTTATTAGGTGGGGTGAGGGATAGTGCAAGGGGCCAAGAGTGTTCACAGTGGACCACATCCAAGAGGACACCACCTGTGACACTCAGACCCTGACCGAAGCCAGGCCGTACCTGTCTCGGGGGTTGGGCCTTCCCCTCAGCCCCCCACCACTGCCAGGAGCCAGTTACTGCAGCATCCGCCGTCAGTTCACACCCTTGCACAGAAAGGCGGTAGAGGAGCATACTGAAGCTGCTCGTTCTGCCTGGAATTGTCACTTGGACTCTTTCTTGTTCCTGGTTTCCTCCTGTCTGCCCAGCTGGTATTGTACTGGTGTTTTGATTGGCTCTTAAAGAGGCTTCTAAATAGTTCTTGTTATTACACTTTTATAGATGGGCTGTTCCCAGTTCACTTTTTCTCACAGCTGAGAGCTCCAACCTCCCCATGGGAGTCAAGAAGAGATCAGTGGATGAGATGCCTGAGTTCCCACCAAGACTGTGGAAAGTCGGAGTCACCTGGCCTCATGGAGTGCCTGTTAGAGCCCCGAATCAGAAGGAGACAGAGCCCTCTTCCCAAGCTGTCAAGTTGGGGCTCAGAGCTACACTTTGCCCTTTGTTGGGAACTTCTGTGATGACCAACCTTGGGCTGATGAGTTTTGTCCCTGGTTGAAACAGAAAAGGAAAGATCACAAGTGCCTAGAGTGACTCAGTGCTGAGTGATGGAATTTCTTCTTCAGCTAATCAGAATTTTTTCCAGGAAGAAGAGTCAGTAATTAGAAAGACACTTTACATAGTGACTTAAGAACAAAACCCTGCATTTTATATTATTGAACTGTCAACATATGAATGAGGCTCTTTGTGTCTTTTTCAACCTCTGTTTTAATCAGGTAGCAGGATATAATTAATTTCACAGTTCATGAAATTGTACAAGATAGACTATAGCCTTTCAATGAAGCTTTGACTTGAAAGCGTCATGTGTCCTTTATAGAGAAAAGTGATGGAAAATGTAAGCAGAGAGAGTAGAGCATCTTAGAGATGGAGAAGGGCTGTATGTCCAGTGATGAGCTCGGCTCCTGCTCCACCCTGTTTGACTGTCTAGGACAATGAGCAAACCTGAGTGTGGCTGGCTTCTTGGTGTGCTTAGAAGGCAGAGTTCTGGACGCTGAAGTGCCAGAGTCCCACGTGGCATGAAAACAGCCAGTTTTCAAGGGGCAGCTTAGGGCTCAGTGAAGATTCATGATGACCATGATGGACTGGGAATCAGACAGCCCTCCTCCTTTGGAGGCCTCCCAGATTTTGATGTGGCTTTATGAAAAGAAGGGTCTACCCCTTGTAACTGAAACTGGATTCATGCCACCCTGGTAGAATGACAGCTCAGTGTCATGTTTAACTTGATTTAAAGCGACTTAGCAGTAGCAGCAGCAGAAGTTTTTTATTTCTTATATGCCTGGAGATGCAAACTGAGATTCATACTTTCATTTATAAAATAAGTTGAGCCTTTAGTGTACCTACTTGCAGAAGGGCCCTCAATAGGAATGTTATACATTGGTAATTTTATCCTTAAAAAATAAGAGTTTGATTTTTTATCTTGTTTTAGCTGAAATGCCAAATTTTCTTTGAACTCTCATGGACTTTAGTCCACCAGTTTCCTCTGTCTATGGAATTCTCTAGGCAAGAATACTGGAGCTGGTAGCCATTCCCGTCTCCAGGGGATCATTCTGACCCAGGGATTGAACCCAGGTCTCCGGCATTGCCGCAGATTCTTTACTGTCTGAGTCACTAGGGAAATCCTTTATGCACTAGGTCAGTATACGATTCAGGTTGACAGTGTTGGTTGGGTTGGTTGCCCACAGAGCTGGTGGGCAGAGCCCTTCTACTTGGCCTGTCTCTCACACTGATTGGCTGCAAGTGAAGCCTGTGGAGTATGAGGGCTCTGACCATCAGCTCGGAGCCATCCTGTGGGTCACAGACTTGCTGTGATAAGTAGGTGGCTGAGATATCAAATAGCTAACTTCTGGGTCATGCGAACCTTCCTTAGCCATTTTCTTCAAGGTCCTTCATCACGTGGCCCATTTCTCCCTGACAGCTCTGTCCTTTGCTACTTGTATCCATCTTTGCACTCTGAGGGACGGCCCTGGTGTCCAGCTCAGTGCCTGGTGCAGGTAGGCGCTAAATAAATGAAAATCAATGATGTAATACATATCATTTGAGAGACATCATCTGGCAGCCCAGATTATTCAGGGAAATGGAATAAAACCTGGGGGATGACAGAAAGAGAGAGAGAAAAAAAGTTAAGCTTTCCTTTTTTTTTTTTTTTTTTTTTTTACTCTTTTAGTTCAGGATGACATCTACACAGTTATACCCACATTGGAATTTAATATACAAAAGCTACTTGCATCTTTTGCTATACCTCTTCCAACCTCACAGGGCATGGCTACACGCACGTGCACACATTGTGTTTAAAACCAATTGAGGGATGAGAAGTCAGAAAGAAGGTGATCAAAATAACTATTGCTAGCGATGCTAGATCAGAGAATGTGTTTTGAGTATGCTTCCTCCTCCTTGTCCTTAAATCTTGACTTTGGAAAGAGCTGCCTTAGCTCAGTAATTGGGCTTAATTAACCAGCCAGCTTTACCTCAAGGCTCCAAAATCACTGCATATGGTGACTGTAGCCATGAAATTAGAAGACGCTTACTCCTTGGAAGAAAAATTATGACCAACCTAGACAGCATATTAAAAAGCAGAGACATTACTTTGCCAACAAAGGTCCGTCTAGTCAAGGCTGTAGTTTTTCCAGTAGTCACGTATGGATATGAGAGTTGGACCATAAGGAGCTTACCGCCAAAGAACTGCTGCTTTTGAAGTGTGGTGTTGGAGAAGACTCTTGAGAGTCCCTTGGACTACAAGGAGATCCAACCAGTCCATCCTAAAGGAGATCAGTCCTGGGTGTTCACTGGAAGGAATGATGTTGAAGCTGAAACTCCAGTACTTTGGCCACCTCATGCAAAGACTTGACTCATTGGAAAAGACCCTGATGCTGCAAGGGATTGGGGGCAGGAGGAGAAGGGGACGACAGAGGATGAGATGGCTGGATGGTATCACTGACTTGATGAACATGAGACTGGGTAGACTCCAGGCTTTGGTGATGGACCAGTGACCAGGGAGGGCTGGCATGCTGCAGTCCATGGAGTCTCAAAGACTCAGACATGACTGAGCGACTGAACTGAACCTCAAGGAATCATGGCCACAGCACACCTGGACCTCAGGGTAAGAACAGAAAGATTTGAGTCTTCAGAGCTGCCTCTGGGCTCCAGTCCAGATACACTTCCATTTGGAAGCTGATACAAAGTACAACACACACACACACACACACACACACACACACACACACACACACAAAAAATGAGAAAAGAGAGACTTCTCAGAGAAGTCTTTCCTACTCCTTGCAGTTTGGGGTGGGAAGTAGAGAGTTAAGGATGGGGGAGCTACTTCCTAGTATTTATGATGGGATAGTAGACCTCAGTCTGTGGAACAGGGAAGAAAATTCAGAAGATATCCTTGAGTCATGTCCCACTACATTAAACCCTGTTGCATTCATGAAAGGCCCCACGTGGATCTTCATGTCAATCAGACATTGTGAAACGTGGCTTGTATGTTTATTGACTCGGACAAGCCCTAAGCTCATTTCTGGCAAGGCGACCGTACTTGGTGGGTACTGCACAATGGATGAATTCTACAAAAATGAAGCAAAGCTAATGCAAAAGATATGAGGACTGTGTTTACAAATGTATAATGAAGCTGTACATTAAATGCCCTGAAAGAATTTGGCTTTAGCCCTAGTGTATACTGTTAAACCCTAGTATACACCAAACATGATATGTACGAGTAGAAATTAAGAACTGTAAACAGATGGGCACAGACGAAACACAGCCATGCGAGTGAAAAGACACAGGGCCAAACAGCCTGTTAGGTCTAAGAAAAGCAATAACACAGTTAAAGATCAACATATAAAATTAATCATCCTGTTCAGCACCCCTGCTAAGCGAAGTCTTTAACGCCAGCAGTTTTCAAGAGGAGAGGCCGATGGAGACTATAGTCTGAGACGAGGTTGAGAATAATATAAAAAAACCTGGGTTGGGCAGGTTCCACAGAGAATGAAGACAAAGGTGTCAGTGATGGTTCATAGGGAGATATATGGTGTGCCAGCCAGACTCCTTGGTTGCAAGCAGCATCCAACTCTTTTGGAATAAAAGAGAATTTTTGTTATGGAAGCTAGAAGAAGTAGATTTGGCAAACAGACAAGATTCAAAGAGCGTCTGGAAGCCAGGCTGCAACAGCAACCTGACCGGGGTCGTAAACCACCCTTGCTGGACTCGACTGCAGCAGAGGCGTGTGGCTTCCACTGCCGTTGGTGTTCTGTACTGTGGGTCATCACTGCCAGTACTAGACACTGAACTTAAATGCCATGGATCTGTGTGACACCATAATTAGTTCCACCATCACTTCTTTTTAGCATCTCTTGCTTCTGATTTCAATTTCCTAGTAAAAATGCGACTTTGGCTCAATCTGGGTTATAGGCCTGTGCCTCTAACTGTCAAAGGGAGGGTAGACATTTCCCTTCATTTGCTATTAAGAAAACATGCCATGGGAAATGTTCCGCACTTCCTACCCACCAATGGAAGGAGAACTGAATGATGGGCTACTCTCCTGCCCTAAACACATTCACATATATAACTAATAGAATGTTAATTGTCTCGAGTAGATTAACATTCAAGTGCCAAAATTAAATGCACATCTGAAAGTATTAGGTGCCAGAAAACAAGCAAACAAAAAAACAGTTTTTCTAGTCGCAAGAAGTAATATTTAGTTAGTTTTATGATCACTTTTTAAAATTAAAAATCAAGTTATATGTCATCTTATATTGACAATTTACAAACTACCATACCTTCTCTCATATTATTTCTTCTTTCCCTTTTCGACCTATTTGCCCTTGAAATTGTCAACATATATACATTATATGGAGAGTTAGGCAGTGGCCAATAGAAGTTACTACAGAAAAAGAGAGAAAAATCCAAATGGAGCAATGACACAGCTTACTTTTTTTGGACACATATGTTGACTCCTATGCTAACAGATAGATTGTGCTAGTTATGTCCGCTGAATAAAATATCTGAGATAATAATAATAGATAGTATTTATTGCAAGCTACTGAGTCAGATGCTTTGGATATACTATATTGTTCAATCATCATAGCAACTGGGTTGAAATTATGATTACCATTTTACAAAAGAAGAAACTAAGGCTTAGAGAACATAAATGACTTTGATGATGGTTTTAAAATTTAGCAAATGGCAGAACTGAGGCCTTAACCCCTTGCCTATGTAACCCAGAAAGTCCTTTCAGTCCATGCCTCCTCTGAGTTTAAGCACATTTGAATGGACCTGAGTCAGTGTTACTCTGATGGGTGTTGGCTTCTTGCACAGGCACATTCCTTCAAAGATAAAGGCATTGCTGTGCTCACAGGTTTCTTGGCAGGAGAATGGGAATCTCAGCTGCAAACTGAAACTGAGGATTTGTTTTAGGAAGTGGAGATTGGCAGAAAAAGGAAAAAGAGGGTCTTGAATTGCAAGAGACAAGCACTGGCTGAATAAGACTGCCTGGAAAAGCAGTGCTTTTTCTTGTAGGATGTCTTGGCCAGTGAAAATAATTTGGGCCAAAGATGCCTTCTTCATAGCAGATGGACACTCATGGCCTGCCCAGAATAATGTGACACAATTTGCCTTTATTTAATGGTTCTTTCTACCTGTAGGATGTTTTCCAGGCTTTTTTTTTTTTTCTTTAAATACAACCATTATTTTATAATTGAAAGAGAAAAAAGTTGTTAAACATTTCATAAATCTTGACAATTTTGCCTTGGCGTTGGATTAAAAAAATATACCCAACTTCTGTAAATAAAAATAATCAGACCAAGGCTTTAAATTGTCAAAGTGTGATGGGAAGACTTTATCAAGTAATAGTCAATAGAAAGTTAAGAATCTGTCGCTTCTTGCCATCATTCTGAAATTTTTAAACTGGCATAGTTCAGAAAGCAAACCCAATGCCTTTTGGGAAGATGCAGCCACATTCTTGCTCTGGGTAGGGTCACCTCTGCAGGAAGGCAAAATACTTGTAGGTTTCGCCTCTTCATTTTGTTCTCACATTTAGCGTTACATTTGTTACAAAATTCTATATTTGGGATGCTTTTTCTGTAATTTTATCATTTGTTAAAAAAAAAAAAAAATCCCCAAGCTGAATTGCAGCTAAACTGGAAGTATAAATAAATTCATAAACGTCAATATGCATTTCTTATTAAAAATTCCAAATGCATTTAAAAACCCATTCAGTTCAGTTCAGTTCAGTCGCTCAGTCGTGTCCGACTCTTTGCGACCCCCTGAATCGCAGCACGCCAGGCCTCCCTGTCCATCACCAACTCCCGGAGTTTACCCAAAGTCATGTCCATCGAGTCAGTGATGCCATCCAGCCATCTCATCCTCTGTCGTCCCCTTCTCTCCCTGCCCCCAATCCCTCCCAGCATCAGAGTCTTTTCCAATGAGTCAACCTTCGCATGAGGTGGCCAAAGACCCATAGGTCTATACTATATACTATGTGCTAAGTCACTTCCTCATGGAATGGGTGAATTTAACTCAGATGACCATTATATCTACTACTGTGGAGAGAATCCCTTAGAAGAAATAGAGTAGCCATCATGGTCAGCAAAAGAGTCACAAATGCAGTACTTGGATTCAATCTCAAAAACAACAGAATGATCTGTTCATTTCCCAGGCAAACCATTCAATATTACAGTAATCCAAGTCTATGCCCCGACCAGTAATGCTGAAGAAGTTGAAGTTGAATGGTTCTGTGAAGACCTACAAACCTTCTAGAACTAACACCCCCAAAAGATGTCCTTTTCATTATAGGAGACTGGAATGCAAAAGTAGGAAGTCAAGAAGTACCTGGAGTAATAGGCAAATTTGGCCTTGGAGTACAGAATGAAGCAGGGCAAAGGCTAATAGAGTTTTGCAAGAGAACACACTGGTCATAGCAAACACCCTCTTCCAACAACACAAGAGAAGACTCTACACATGGACATCACCAGATGGTCACTACCAAAACCAGATTGATTATATTTTTTGCAGCCAAAGATGGAGAAGCTCTATACGGTCAGCAAAAAACAAGACCAGGAGCTGACTGTGACTCAGATCATGAACTCCTTATTGCCAAATTCAGACTTAGATTGAAGAAAATAGGGAAAGCCGCTAGACCATTCAGGTATGACCTAAGTCAAATCCCTTATGATTATACAGTGGAAGTAACAGATTCAAGGGATTAGATCTGATAGACAGAGGGCCTGAAGAACTATGGATGGAGGTTTGTGACATTGTACAAGAGACAGTGATCAAGACCATCCCAATAAAAGAAATGCAAAAAGGCAAAATGATTGTGTGAAGAGGTCTTACAAATAGCTGTGAAAAGAAGAAAAGCAAAAGGCAAAGGAGAAAAGGAAAGTTATACCCATTTGAATGCAGAGTTCCAAAGAATAGCAAGAAGAGTTAAGAAAGCCTTCTTCAGTGATCAGTCCAAAGAAATAAAGGAAAACAATAGAATGGGAAAGACTAGAGATCTCTTCAAGAAAATTAGAGATACCAAGGGAACATTTCATGCAAAGATGGGCTTGATAAAGGACAGAAATGGTATGGACCTAACAGAAGCAGAAGAGGTGGCAAGAATACACAGAACTATACAAAAAAGATCTTCATGACCCAGATAGTCACAAAGGTGTGATCACTCACCTAGAGTCAGATCCTGAAATGTGAAGTCAAGTGGGCCTGAGGAAGCATCACTATGGAACAAAGCTAGTGGAGGTGATGGAATTCCAGTTGAGCTATTTCAAATCCTGAAAGATGATGCTATGAAAGTGCTGCACTCAATATGCCAGCAAATTTGGAAAACTCAGCAATGGCCACAGGACTGGAAAAGGTCAGCTTTAATTTCAATCCCAAAAGGCAATGCCAAAGCATGCGCAAGTTCAGTTCAGTTCAGTCGCTCAGTCGTGTCCGACTCTTTGTGACTCCATGAATTGCAGCATGCCAGGCATCCCTGTCCATCACCAACTCCCGGAGTTCACTTAGACTCACATCCATCGAGTCAGTGATGCCATCCAGCCATCTCACCCTCTGTCGTCCCCTTCTCCTCCTGTCCCCAGTCAGAGTCTTTTCCAATGAGTTAACTCTTCACATGAGGTGGCCAAAGTACTGGAGTTTCAGCTTTAGCATCATTCCTTCCAAAGAAATCCCAGGGTTGATCTCCTTCAGAATGGACTGGTTGGATCTCCTTGCAGTCCAAGGGACTCTCAAGAGTCTTCTCCAACACCACAGTTCAAAAGCATCAATTCTTCGGCACTCAACTTTCTTTATAGTCCAACTCTCATATCCATACATGACCATTGGAAAAACCATAGCCTTGACCAGATGGACCTTTGTTGGCAAAGTAAACTACTACACAATTGCGCTCATCTCACACGCTAGCAAAATAATGCTCAAAATTCTTCAAGCCAGGCTTCAAGAGTACGTGAACCATGAACTTCCAAATGTTCAAGCTGGATTTAGAAAAGGCAGAGGAACCAGAGATCAAATTGCCAACATCTGCTGGATCATTGAAAAAGCAAGAGAGTTCCAGAAAAACATCTATTTCTACTTTGTTGACTATGCCACAGCCTTGGACTCTGTGGATCGCAACAAACTGGAAAATTCTTCAAGAAAATCCTTCAAGGTCAGGCCACCTGACCTGCCTCCTGAGAAATCTGTATGCAGGTCAAGAGGCAACAGTTAGAACTATACATGGAACAACAGACTGGTTCCAAATTGGGAAAGGAGTACATCAAGGCTGTATATTGTCATCCTGCTTATTTAACTTATATGCGTAGTACATCATGAGAAATGCTGGACTGGATGAAGCACAAGCTGGAATCAAGGTTGCTGGGAGAAATATCAGTAACCTCAGATATGCAGATGACACCACTCTTATGGCAGAAAGTGAAGAACTAAAAGAGCCTCTTGATAAAAGTGAAAGAGGAGTGTGAGAAAGTTGGCTTAAAATTCAACATTCAGAAAACTAAGATCATGGCATCTGGTCCCATCACTTCATGGCAAATAGGTGGTTAAACAATAAAAACAGTGACAGATTTTTTTGTGGGGGCTCCAAAATCACTGAAAATGGTGACTTCAGCCATGAGATTAAAAGACGCTTGCTCCTTGGAAGAAACGCTATGAGCAACCTAGACAGCATATTAAAAAGCAGAGATATTACTTTGCCAACAAAGGTCTGTCTAGTCAAGGCTTTGGTTTTTCCTGTAGTCATGTATGAATTTGAGAGTTGGACTATAAAGAAAGCTGAGCACAAAAGATTGTTGCTTTTGAACTGTGGTGCTGGAGAAGACTCTTGAGAGTACCTTGAAAAGCAAGGAGATCCAACCAGTCCATCCTAGAGGAAATCAATCCTGAATATTCACTGGAAGGACTGATGCTAAAACTGAAACTAATACTTTGGCCACCTGATGCGAAGAACTGACTCACTGGAAAAGACCCTGATGCTGGAAATGATTGAAGGTGGGAGGAGAAGGGCACGACAGAGGATGAGATGGTTGGACAGCATCACCAACTCAATGGACATGAGTTTGAGTAAACTCAGGGAGTTGGTGATGGACCGGGAAGCCTGGCTTCTGCAATCCATGGGATCATAAGGAGTTGGACATGACTGAGCGACTGAACTGAACTGAAGTCACTTCAGTCATGTCCAACTCTTTGCGACTCCATGGACTGTAGCCAGCCAAGCTCCTCTCTCCATGGGATTCTCTAGGCAAGATTCCTGGAGTGGCTTGCCATTTCTTCCTCCAGGGGTTTTTCCCAACCCAGGGATCGAACATAGGTCTCTTACATCTCCTGCACTGACAGGCAGGTGGCTTTACCACTAGCACCACCTGGGATGGACCTAGGTACTATAAAGTTACTATAATATTACATACAATATTAAAATCTTTTTTTCCTCTCTAGAGGAAGTACATAAGTACAATCTTTGAATAAGATGGAAAGAAAAAAGAATAAACTGATTATAGACTTAAATAAGATGACTCTTCTCAGATGTTTTCTGCCTATTAGGATTTATGTCTTAAATATTCAATAATGTAAATGTATCATAAATCATTTAATAAAGGGAAAATTGCTAGTTATTTTGCCACTTTAGTAACTCAAGCATAGTAATTGTTTCTTCTTCATACAGAGTCAAGGTCTATCTGAGTTTCTTTAACTTTATGTCATAGACATTTCCCATGAATATGTAAAATTTTGAATTACAGTTTTATTGGTTGCATCAAATTCAGTTGAGGGGTTATGTCACAATTTATTTAACCAGCTTCCAATTTGAGAACTTTAAAACTGTTTCTAATTTTTCACTATTATGGAAGGCACTATGATAAATCTAGTTTTCTATTTAATTTTCTCCACTTCTGCCCTTTCAGGGAACTAGTTCCGTAAAGTAAATTTCCTGGAATTGAGTCACTTGTTCTTATGAAATGAACTATTTGCTATTCTTGGTAGATATTATAAAATTCCTTTCCAAAAAAGTTATCGATTTACATTGCCACCAGCATCGTTACTGTAAGCCATTTTTTATTGCAAACTTAGCAGCGGAAGGTGTTTTATGTCTTTTAAATTGAGGTTCTTTAGGGGAGATTTCTCTGAGTTGAAGTGTGGCTAAAATCCACTGCTCAGCTATTGTGTGAACTCTGAGAGTCTATGAACTCATAGCAATGAAAATTGAGGATGTCAGAGGCCTTTTTAGTTTGATCTGTCCCTCTGTGGCAGGTGTTGGATTATTACCCCCCTGCCAGTGCTTTGGGGGACACAAATGAGTAGAATATGTTTGTCAAACATGTCAGTCAGAATTCCCATAAGACTTGGCCACAAAACGTGGACAGAGCTGGAATACAAAGGCCTGGCTTTTTGCCTGCCATCCCCTGCAAGGCTGGGGAGCCCATGAAAGAAAGGGCATCTCCTGGGTACGCTGCAGAGACTCTCTGGGTTCCAGAACTTTGCTTGGACACCTGGAATTCAAATTTCTACCACCGCTGAACTGGAATAAACAAATGTACCCTAGGGCCACCTTCTACTATTTCATTCTCTGAATCTGTCATTTGTAATGTTGAAATGTATTCTGCTGGAACACCATTGGACTTGAAAGTTGCCAAGGCATTGGAAACCATCTGGTTCAGACCCCTCAATCAAAGAGGAGGAAACTGAGGCTCAGGGAGCGGAAGGTTCTAAAGCTTAGGTTTCTTCATTCCCAAAGTCATGGTGGAACTTCCCCGGTGACTCAGTGGTAAAAGAATCCACCTGGCAATGCAGTAGATGCAGAAGACTCAGCTTTGGTCTCTGGGGTGGGAAGATCCCCTCGAGGAGGAAGTGGCAACACTCTCCAGTAGTCTTGTCAGGAAGATCCCATGCACAGAGGAGCCCCATGAACTGTAGTCCAGAGGGTCTCAAAGAGTTGACCTGGCTGAGCACACACTAATGTCACAGTAATGCCCATTTTCTCTACGCGTTATTTCTTGATGATGAGATGTTTTCTTACAAAAACTGGTTCAGGACTCCCTTGCTAAATTAATCTATTAGTGGAAACTTCCTTGTTACCAATGACTGTTTCTGGTGTATCAGGCAGTAATTGTAAAACATGTACTGAGAAATAATGAGCATTAATCTCAGGAATTCTGTATAGTTCAGTTACAATGAAAGTAACATTTATTTAGCGCTCACCCTGTGCCAGACTCTCTTCCAAGTAATTGTCATGAACAAACTTATATACTTCAACAGCTTTCTGAAATATATTTTATCATCTTTATTTTATAGAGTTAAGTTGAAATTGGTTTTTAAATAGTATATTAAATAATATAAGCTAAATTAAGCTGCGATAATAAACACCTGCAGATCTCATTGACTTAGAACAGTGAAGCTTAATTTATCTTAAGTATATGTGCATTGTAAGTTTGTATGTATACATATACACTATAAAATACATGTATCTTATGTATATCTTTTATATATTATATTTCATTATGAAATATGTATGCATTGTATATGTTAGATATTCACATGTATTATGTTGTATTTTACATATTGCATACCATAGCTTCATTTTAGATGCTTAGCCCCTGCTTGTTTCAACATTACCACCAGAACTACAAACTACTGAATCTAAATGTTCAGCTATAATTTTATGTTTGAGTTCCAGGTTTGGATCTATAACTTCCTAATGATCATTGTCACTGGAATGTTCTGCAGGCACCAAAAAATTAGCACTATTTCTCCCAGCTAAAAGCAGGTGTTCTGGTCCCCCCAGTTCTTCTGTTCTCCAGCTTTACATATCAAAACATCTCAGTTGCCATTTTTCAAGGTACTTTGATACTTTCTATTTTGAATAGAGGGCTTACTTTCCTGATAGCTCAGTTGATAAAGTATCCACCTGCAATGTGGGAGATCTGGGTTCAATTCCTAGGTTGGGAAGATCCCCTGGAGAAGGGAAAGGCTACCCAGTCCCATATTCTGGCCTGGAGAATTCCATGGACTGTATAGTTCATGGGGTCGTGAAGAGTTGGACATGACTGATGGAGTTTGTATAATATTATTCACCCCTCCCCTTTTATTTATACTGTTGATGTTATAACTCCACAAATAAAAATGAATTCTTTAGATTTAATTGTGATTTTTTTTTCTACAATGAATTAAAAGTGTTTAGCATTTTCCATTTATACAAGCCAAGTCTGATATTTAGAATACTCAGAAACGCTCAGAGATGAGGTAAAAATATCCCCAAAGCCTTTAATACATGCTTCAGAAATTATTACAGGATAAAGAATACCTTCCTCTTTTGACAAATAAGATAGTTTTGCTCTCATCCTTATTATTTACTTAAACAACTGGTTTATATGTGAATATAGGGCTTCCCAGGTAGCACTGGTGGTAAAAACCTGCCTGCCAATGCAGGAGACATAAGAGATATGGGTTGGATCCCTGAGTGGGGAAGATCCCTTGGAGGAGGGCATGACAGCGCACTCCAGTATTTTTGCTTGGAGAATCCCATGGACAGAGGAGACTGGAGGGCTGCAGTCCATAGTGTTGCAAAGACTCAGACACGACTAAAGCGACTTAGCATGCACACAGAGAATATATATAGTTTATTTTTCTTCAATAGATGTTTGACAAATTTTTTTTTAATTGGCTTTTAATGTCAGGGAAGCTATTGAAGTAGACAAAATCCAACCACTTTCAGATTATCTAAGTTTTTATCTTTATTTTTTTTTAAGTTTTACTTCCTTTATTTGATGTCAAGTACTCAAGGATTTGTTATAGTTTTCAACTGTAACATATACTCCATTCCACTGTACAGTTTGTATCTTTAGAATAACATTCCTTTTACCTTATAGAAACTCTGTGCAGGGAAGGACCACATCTTTCTTGTTCATCATTGTTGCCTCCGTAGTTAATATAATGTGTGGTACATAATGAGAACTAAATAAATATTTGCTGAATTAAAAAGTTAAACACAGTGGAGACCTTAGGGCAGTGACTGTATAAAATTTGCTTCAGTTTTGTGCATAGCAGTTATTCATGCTCAAAATATCACAGATTACTATAATTGATCTAAAAGCATTGGTGGTAGGGTGGGAAAAAAGAGACTTTAGACCCATTTAAGAGGTACAGATGACACTACCCTTATGGCAGAAAGTGAAGAGGAACTAAAAACCCTTTTGATGAAAGTGAAAGTGGAGAATGAAAAAGTTGGCTTAAAGCTCAACATACAGAAAACGAAGATCATGGTATCTGGTCCCATCACTTCATGGCAAATAGATGGGGAAACAGTGGAAACAGTGTCAGACTTTATTTTTTGGGCTCCAAAATCACTGCAGATGGTGACTGCAGCCATGAAGTTAAAAGACGCTTACTCCTTGGAAGAAAAGTTATGACCAACTTAGACAGCATATTGAAAAGCAGAGGCATTAGTTTGCCGACTAAGGTCCGTCTAGTCAAGGCTATGGTTTTTCCAGTGGCCATGTCTGGATGTGAGAGTTGGACTGTGAAGAAAGCTGAGCACCGAAGAATTGATGCTTTTGAACTGTGGTGTTGGAGAAGACTCTTGAAAGTCCCTTGGACTGCAAAGCGATCCAACCAGTCCATTCTGAAGGAGATCAGCCCTGGGATTTCTTTGGAGGGAATGATGCTGAAGCTGAAACTCCAGTACTTGGGCCACCTCATGTGAAGAGTTGACTCATTGGAAAAGACTCTGATGCTGGGAGGGATTGGGGGCAGGAGGAGAAGGGGATGACCGAGGATGAGATGGCTGGATGGCATCACTGACTCGATGAACGTGAGTCTGAGTGAGCTCCGGGAGATGGTGATGGACAGGGAGGCCTGGCGTGCTGCGATTCATGGGGTCGCAAAGAGTCAGACACAACTGAGCGACTGAATTGAACTGAACTGAAGAGGTACAGACTGGTAAAATTTAGTGAATGATGGGAAGATGTGAAAAATTAGGGGAAAATAAGAGTCTAGGAGTGTCTGCTTGGAGTGACTATGAGTGAGTGGTCATGGACTGTTCATAGTAGTCTATTCCTTAGTTTTGTTAATAAAGTTGTATTGGATTTGTGCCACATGCATTCATTTACATGTTTTCTGTGACTTATTTTACCCCCCAATGGCAGTCAGGGAGTTGTGACAAAGACTATATGGCCCACAAGGACAAAAAACCAACTACCTGGCACTTCAGAAAAAAAAAAAAAAAAAGTTGAATCTTGCTCTACAGAATATGGATTTTTTTGGTCATTGCTGTTATTTATTATTAGTGAAAGTGAAAGTCGCTCAGTTGTGTCCGACTCTTTGTGACTGCATGGACTATACAGTCCATGGAATTCTTCAGACCAGAATACTGGAGTGGGCAGCAGTTCCTTTCTCCAGGGGATCTTCCCAACACAGAAATCGAACTGGGGTCTCCTGCATTGCAGGCAGATTCTTCTGTTATTATTAGAAGGGTGGCTATTGGGGCAAATAACTTATCTTTATTAATATGCTGAATTTGTGGTGCCTGTGGAATATTTCAGTGAGAATGTTGATCAGGAACTTGTAGCTGCAAGCCTGGACCTCTGGCATGAAATTCTGGTATGTTTACCTCCTCCAGGGGATCTTCCCTACACAGGGATGGAACCAAGGTTTCCTGTGGCTCTTGCATTGAAGCAGATTCTTTACCATTGAGCCACTGAGCCACTGGGTAAGATGGTACTGTTGGTGAGACATCATGCTGAGATGCATCTTAGGCGGTGAATCAGCAGTGTTTGATGCCATCCTCTATAAGCACATGGAAAGAGGCCCAGGCAGAGTCCCGAGCTGGCCACCACCCGTTTTCTTCAGCAAGCCTGCTGCACATCCTCACGATCGGCCCCACGCTGAAATCAGAAGCACGCCTTTCAGTTTCCCAGTGCAGTTCTGCCAGCCCAACCACAGACCATCTCATACTGGTTGATTAAGAGGAGGAAAAACTAAATGTTGGTTATAATTCGAAAACGATGCCAGCCCTGGAGCTGTGCAGCTCTGCCGTAGCCATCAGGTCAAGGCTAACACGGCAGCGCATGTCCTGTCCAGGCTGTTTTCCAGCTGGTGAGTGCATGCTTCTGTACTGCATGCAGCACAAAGCGCTCAGCCGAGTGCAAGGACAGTTTGTTCCAACGGAGTTTGTAGGTCAGTTCCAACATGCCTTTGAATCCTCTTACTTCCAGAATGATTCACTTCCATGTCCTCTTTCTCCAAGTAGGGGAAATAGCAATCCCTCTTTCTCATCCTTGGTCAATGTTGAAAGAATGAATATTTTGAAGAAGATGGAGAGTGTACAACCAGATGGATAGTGAGCTTCTGGAGGGAAGATGCTGCTGCCTTTATAGACTGGAAAAGTAGCAGAGACTCAGGTTGTTGAATAAGTGGATTTTCAAGGAATAATTTACTCCAAATGTTGTGTAGACTTTCTAATGTGGTAATCCATACCACACACATTGACTGTCTTAAAGAAGCAAGATTATTGGCAACTGTGATAAGATGGCCCTTTTTTTTTTTCCCCTTAGCCACTGGAGATAATGAGCTTCATGCATGCAACTGATTTTTTGTTGGTGGTGGTGGTGAATTTACCTACAGTTCAGTTCAGTTCAGTCGCTCAGTTGTGTCCGACTCTTTGTGACCCCATGAATCGCAGCACGCCAGGCCTCCCTGTCCATCACCAACTCCCGGAGTTTACCCAAAGTCATGTCCATTGAGTTTACCTTCAGTTCAGTCGCTCAGTCGTGTCCGACTCTTTGCGACCCCATGAATCGCAGCACGCCAGGCCTCCCTGTTCATCACCATCTCTCGGAGTTCACTCAGACTCACATCCATCGAGTCCGTGATGCCATCCAGCCATCTCATCCTCGGTCGTCCCCTTCTTCTCCTGCCCCCAATCCCTCCCAGCATCAGAGTCTTTTCCAATGAGTCAACTCTTCGCATGAGGTGGCCAAAGTACTGCAGTTTCAGCTTTAGCATCATTCCTTCCAAAGAAATCCCAGGGTTGATCTCCTTCAGAATGGACTGGTTGGATCTCCTTGCAGTCCAAGGGACTCTCAAGAGTCTTCTCCAACACCACACTTCAAAAGCATCAATTCTTCGGCGATCAGCCTTCTTCACAGTCCAACTCTCACATCCATACATGACCACAGGAAAAACCATAGCCTTGACTAGACGGACCTTAGTCGGCAAAGTAATGTCTCTGCTTTTGAAAATGCTATCTAGGTTGGACATAACTTTTCTTCCAAGGAGTAAGCGTCTTCTAATTTCATGGCTGCAGTCACCATCAGCAGTGATTTTGGAGCCCAAAAAAATAAAGTCTGGCACTGTTTCCACTGTTTCCCCATCTATTTCCCATGAAGTGATGGGACCAGATGCCATGATCTTCGTTTTCTGAATGTTGAGCTTTAAGCCAACTTTTTCACTCTCCTCTTTCACTTTCATCAAGAGGCCTTTTAGCTCCTCTTCACTTTCTGCCATAAGGGTGGTGTCATCTGCATATCTGAGGTTATTGATATTTCTCCCGGCAATCTTGATTCCAGCTTGTGTTTCTTCCAGTCCAGCGTTTCTCATGATGTACTCTGCATATAAAACTCCAGTACTTTGGCCACCTCATGCGAAGAGTTGACTCATTGGAAAAGACTCTGATGCTGGGAGGGATTGGGGGCAGGAGGAGAAGGGGACGACCGAGGATGAGATGGCTGGATGGCATCACTGACTCGATGGATGTGAGTCTGAGTGAACTCCGAGAGATGGTGATGAACAGGGAGGCCTGGCGTGCTGCGATTCATGGGGTCGCAAAGAGTCAGACACGACTGAGCGACTGAACTGAACTGAACTGAGGAAGAGTCTAGCATGCCACTTGAGCAAAACAAAACAAATTTGAGGCTGGATTTCCATGACTGTGGGGAGATGGAATGGAGGAGATCAGGAAAGAAGCAGGTAAGAATATCAAACACTATTAAAGGATATAGTTCCTGATAACTGTATTCAGGACTTCAGCAGAAAGTCCATTCACAAGTTTATGGGAAACTCTCACCCCATGATCCCTTCACCAGTCCCACAATCACCTGCAATGCCCAGAGTGCAAGACTCATACCTCCCCCTACTCTCCAGCTATCTCCTTATACATACTCCTGAGTTCAGTGGCAAGAGCAAGCTCCAATAAAAAGAGTGCTCTCAAAGTATCTTACTAGGGTCTATGTGCAAGGGAGAAACTATAAACTTGAGTTGTAGTGCTATCTTCAGCAAAACAAAAGAGATGTTTCTAGCAGACACCATGGTGAGCTGTAAAACCAGAGAAGACACAAAAGCTTAAAAATTATGCCACAAGAGGGAGCAAGAAGCATGGAGCATGGTATGTCAACACAAAGAGAAAATCCCAGATATAACAGGATTTATGAGTAGAATTTCCCACCTGAAGGGAACTAATAAAGATGTGAGGAGATGTCTCATACTTCTTATATGAAAACAGTGACACAAAACTGCAAGCAACATTAAGAATTCAGAAAACACATAACATCACCAAAAGATAATCATTCACCAATAGCCAAAATCAAAGACATAAAATTTTGTGATTTAGCTGATAAAAGAATTTAAAAGAGCAGTTCTGAAGAAACCAAACAGCAGCAAGAAAACACAGAAAGACAATTCAACAAAATAAGGAAAACAGTACATGAACAAAATCTGAATCTTAATGAAGAGATAGAAATCATGCAAAAGAACCAAACAGAAATTCTGGAGCTGAAGAATTAAATGAATGAAATAAAAAACGCAATAGAGAGCATCTATCTCAGAATAGATTGAGTGGAAGACAGAACAAATGAGCTAGAGGATAGGAAATCTGAAGTTAAAGGATAACAAAGAAAAAATAATGGAAAAGAGTGAAGAAAGCCTATGTGATCTATAGGATTCCATTAGACATACAAATATTAGAATAACTGGGGTTCCAGAGGGAAAAGAGAGGGGTCAAAGGCAGAAAAGTAGCTGAGAACTTCCCAAACTTGAGGAGAGACTTGGACATCAAAATTCATGATGCTAATCACCCTATTGTCTTAATGCAAAAAGACTTTATTAAGATAAATCATAATGATATTGTTGAAAAACAAAGATAAAGAGAAATCCTAAAAGCACCCAGAGAAAAAGACTGTGACCTAAAAAAAAATCCCCATTAGGTTATCAGCAGTTTTCTCAGCTGAAACCCTACATGCCAGTAGAGAGCAGAATGACACATTCAAAATGTTGAATGAAAAACATTTCCAGCCAAGAATACTACAGAAAAGTTATCCTTCAGATATGAAGGAGGAATACAGGTATTCCCAGACAAACAAAATCTGAAGGAGTTCATCACCACCAGACTCACAATGCAGAAATGCTGAAAGGAAAAGATGTTAATTAGTGACATGAAAACATATAAAACTATATAATACACTGGTAAAGGTAAATACGCTGATTTAGAAGACTAATTCTGTAATATGAAGGTGTGTTAAAAACTACAGTATAAAAGTTAAAGCAAAAGAGTATTAAAAATAACTACAGCTACTATAATTTGTTAATGAATACACAATATAAAAAGAGGCAAAGTGTGATAGCAAAAATATAAGAGGGACAGAAAATGGGTGGACCTTTTGTATGCACAATTAAGTTGCTATCAGTTTTAAACAGGCTGCTTTATCTATAATATTATTTAAGCCCAGTGGAAGCCATAAAATAAAAATCTATATCAGACTCACAGAAGACAAAGAAAGGGGAAATAGAGGACACTATTACAGAAAATTACCAATTTTTAAAAAGTAAGCATAAATAGAGGAAAAAAGGAGCAATGAAACTATAAAACAGCCAGAAAGCACTGAATTAGATGCAATCAGTAAGTCTTTTCATATCAATAATTAATCAAACTATAAATAGATTGAATTCACCAATCAAAAGGCACAGAGTAGTTGGACAGATTAGGAAAAAAAAAAGAAGACCCAACTATATACTGCCTCCAAGAGACTCACTTCAGACTGAAGTACACACACAGACTCAAAGTGAAGGAATGGGAAAACATATTCCAAGCAAGTGGAAACCAAAAGAAAGTGGGGATAACTATACTTAATATCACACAAAATAAGACTGTACATGGAATTCTCTAGGCCAGAATACTGGAGTGGATAGCCTTTTCTTTCTCCAGGGTATCTTCCCAACCCAGGGATCGAACCCAGGTCTCCCACATTGCAGGCAGAGTCTTTACCAGCTGAGAAACAAGGGAAGCCCCCCAAAATGTTATCAAGAGATAAATAAGGTCATTATAAAATAATAAAGTGCATCAGCCCCAAGCATCCAGTATCATGCATCAAACCTGGACTGGTGATTCATTTCATATATGATATTATACATGTTTCAATGCCATTCTCCCAGAGGGATGGTATGGGGAGGGAGGTGGGAGTGGGGTTCAGGATGGGGAACACGTGTATACCTGTGGTGGATTCATGTTGATGTATGGCAAAACCAATAAAATATTGTAAAGTAATTAACCTCCAATTAAAATAAATAAATTTATATTTAAAATAATAAAAAATAAAATAATAAAGTAGTCAATTCATTAAGAAGATATAACAATCATATATCAGAGAACCTAATTATCTTCGGCTAATATTGAAAGATCTGAATGGAGAAACAGACAATACAATAATATTCAGTTCAGTTCAGTCACTCAGTCATGTCAGTATCTTTGGGATCCCATGAATCACAGCACACCAGGCCTACCTGTCCATCACGAACTCCTGGAGTTCACTCAAACTCACATCCATCGAGTCAGTGATGCCATCCAGCCATCTCATCCTCTGTCATCCCCTTCTCCTCGTACCCCTAATCCCTCCCAGCATCAGAGTCTTTTCCAATGAGTCAACTCTTCGCATGAGGTGGCCACAGTACTGGAGTTTCAGCTTTAGCATCATAGAGTCAGTGATGCCATCCAGCCATCTCATCCTCTGTCATCCCCTTCTCCTCGTACCCCTAATCCCTCCCAGCATCAGGGTCTTTTCCAATGAGTCAACTCTACACATGAGGTGGCCAAAGTATTGGAGTTTCAGTCTCAGCATCAGTCCTTCCAATGAACAGCCAGGACTGACCTCCTTTAGGATGGACTGGTTTGGTCTCCCTGCAGTCCAAGGGACTCACAAGAGTCTTCTCCAACACTACAGTTCAAAAGCATCAATTCTTCGGGACTCAGCCTTCCTCACAGTCCAACTCTCACATCCATACATAATTACTGGAAAAACCATAGCCTTGACTAGACGGACCTTTGTTGGCAAAGTAATCTCTCTCCTTTTTAATATGCTATCTAGGTTGGTCATAACTTTCCTTCCAAGGAATAAGCGTCTTTTAATTTCATGGCTGCAATCACCATCTGTAGTGATTTTGGAGCCCCAAAAAAGAAAGCCTGACACTGTTTCCACTGTTTCCCCATCTATTTCCCATGAAGTGATGGGACCGGACAGCCACCTCATGCGAAGAGTTGACTCATTGGAAAAGACTCTGATGCTGGGAGGGATTGGGGGCAGGAGGAGAAGGGGACGACCGAGGATGAGATGGCTGGATGGCATCACTGACTCGATGGACGTGCTGCGATTCATGGGGTCGCAAAGAGTCGCACATGACTGAGCGACTGAACTGAACTGAACTGAACTGATGGGACCAGATGCCATGATCTTAGTTTTCTGAATGCTGAACTTTAAGCCAACTTTTTTACTCTCTTCTTTCACTTTTATCATGAGGCTCTTAAGTTCTTCTTCACTTTCTGCCATGAGAGTGGTGTCATCTGCATATCCAAGGTTATTGATATTTCTGCCGGCAATATGGATTCCAGCTTGTGCTTCCTCCAGCCCAGGGTTTCTCATGATGTACTCTGCATACAAGGTAAATAAGCAAGGTGACAATATACAGCCTTGACTTACTCTTCCTGTTTGGAACCAGTCTGTTGTTCCATGTCCAGTTCTAACTGTTGCTTCCTGACCTGCATACAGGTTTCTCAAGAGGCAAGTCAGGTGGTCTGGTATTCCCATCTCTTTCAGAATTTTCCACAGTTTATTGTGATCTACACAGTCAAAGGCTTTGGCATAGTCAATAAGGCAAAAATAGATATTTTTCTGGAACTCTCTTCCGATTTTTCCACGATCCAACGGATGTTGGCAATTTGATCTCTGGTTCCTCTGCCTTTTCTAAAACCAGCTTGAACATCAGGAAGTTCCCAGTTCACGTACTGCTGAAGCCTGGCTTGGAGAATTTTAAGCATCACTTTACTAGCGTGTGAGATGAGTGCAATTGTGTGGTAGTTTGAGCATTCTTTGGCATTGCCTTTCTTTGTGATTGGAATGAAAACTGACCTGTTCCAGTCCTGTGGCCACTGCTGAGTTTTCCAAATTTGCTGGCACACTGAGTGTAGCACTTTCACAGCATCATCTTTCAGGATTTGAAATAGCTCAACTGGAATTCCATCACCTTCACTAACTTTGTAGTGATGCTTCCTAAGGTCCACTTGACTTCACATTCCAGGATGTCTGGCTCTAGGTGAGTGATCACACCATCGTGATTATCTGGTCATGAAGATCTTTTTTGTACAGTTATTCTCTGTATTCTTCTGCGACTAAAGCATTAGCACACAGTATTAAAGTAGCTACTTAATCTTGGAGAAAACTGACTTATGAGCAGTTTTATAAAGGTTTGCCTTCTTCATATCAAGAATACAAATGGCAAGGACCATTTTAGAATGATGTTCCCCAAGGAATTATAATTTATTTTTTATTTATATAACATTATGGTATAATGCATACTATTCAGCTCAAAATATTATAGATACTAAATAATGCTGTAATCCACTCCACCTAAAATGCCACTTGATTACTTTTTTGAAATGTTTTTCTTTATCAAAACCCTTTTTATTGTTATTTTTATGGACAAAGCTATAACTGCAACCATTAGCAATTACTTCCTAAGACACAGTTTTAGGGCCAACAACATTTGAATGAATGTATTTTTAACATTATGGAGTTGAGTTAGTGATTTCTGAGCAGAAAGACCACAGTCTAACAGGTATTTGACACATTATGTGACCATTGGTTATGATGTATTACTTTTTAGCACTAATATCACATAAGCATCAGGAAGTCAATGAGCATGGAAGGTTTTCTTTAATAATGTTTAAATATTACTTCAAAACAGAAAAGAGTTTGCAATAATTAAATATCAGAGAATATGAGTTTTAAGGTATTGAAGAATGTAATAGCAGCAGAGGGAAATTCACCCATAGAGAAATTTGCCGCAATATATTAACCTCACCTGCCTTTCATGACACCGTTTTCAGAAACCGATTCTAACCTAAAACCAAACTATCCAGGGAAGCCAAAGGCTTCCACTATTTTGTTACTGTTCTAAGAATATACCAAGAAGATAAACCAGAAACACTTGATTGTTTTCAGTAAGAATCCCCAATCTGTATCCACTAGAAATAAAATTTGATCCCTCTGCTGCCTGGCACAATTCATTTTTTTGACTAAACCTATTTTTACTAATCAAAACTAATGATTAATATCAATAAATGTATAATAATGTTGATTGATTTTATTATTCAAGTGTAGTCAACAACTCAATGTTAAAATCCATGTTAAAGTAGTTGTTGGTTTAGTTTACAAATGCTTTGCTTATTTCATATTTTCAGTCATGTGAACTTTAGTTTACTCTCACACTTGTTTCCTAATAATTATAGGCTACAGTTTATATTTCTTTCTATTTTTCAAGACAAACCCCCCTTGAAAATCAGAGTTGTGTGATATTCTCAAAGCTACATACTGACAGACTTCAAATGCAATTCCACCCATTTGAGGAGAAAACAAGTGAGCCTCCTTCATTGTCTTATACCTAAAAGTTCACATTTCAAAGTTTTAAGAAAATATTGCATTCTTTTTTTATTGCCACTACGTAGTTTCTTATCTTCATACTCGTACTTTATAGAAAACGAGCGCTATTTTAGCATCTTTTTAACATAAATACATTTAGGTAAGTGACAATAATACACATTTAATAAGGGTTATCCAAAGTCCCACTAAAATTGTTAAACAGGGGACCATATTTTTTTTGTAGAAATATGAGGTTAATAGCTAGAAATTATCTTTACCTGAATAAATTCAGTTATTTCTATTTAAACTACTGTATCTGTTTAATCTTTGGAGCACAACATCTACTGGTGATTAGCAATACTGAATCTGTCACATTATACTGAAAAATCTTGCTGAAATATGCACATTAAAATAAAATTAAAGTAGGTCAGATATTTTGTTTCTAGTTGTCCCATTCAGCTCATTTAATTACTTAATTGAAAAGAAACCAGAAACGTCAGTATGCCGTGACTACATAAACAAATAAAGCAAATAAAGGCTGTTACATTTGATTGTGAAGTCATATTTCTGTGTGTGGCCACTGGATAGTATCAGTTTAGAACTATGAATCACTGATGACCTTTCAGTTCAGTTCAGTCGCTCAGTCGTATCCGACTCTTTGCGACCCCATGAATCGCAACACGCCAGGCCTCCCTGTCCATCACCAACTCCCGGAGTTCACCCAGACTCACATCCATTGAGTCGGTGATGCCATCCAGCCATCTCATCCTCGGTCGTCCCCTTCTCCTCCTGCCCCCAATCCCTCCCAGCATCAGAGTCTTTTCCAATGAGTCAACTCTTCGCATCAGGTGGCCAAAGTACTGGAGTTTCAGCTTTAGCATCATTCCTTCCAAAGAAATCCCAGGGCTGATCTCCTTCAGAATGGACTGGTTGGATGTCCTTGCACTCCAAGGGACTCTCAAGAGTCTTCTCCAACACCACAGTTCAAAAGCATCAATTCTTTGGTGCTCAGCTTTCTTTATAGTCCAACTCTCATATCCATACATGACTACTGGAAAAACCTTACCTTG
>SJYT01040245.1:221617-251726 GCA_006410635.1 Cephalophus harveyi
CTCAGCCTTCTTCACAGTCCAACTCTCACATCCATACATGACCACAGGAAAAACCATAGCCTTGACTAGACGGACCTTAGTCAGCAAAGTAATGTCTCTGCTTTTGAAAATGCTATCTAGGTTGGTCATAACTTTTCTTCCAAGGAGTAAGCGTCTTCTAATTTCATGGCTGCAGTCACTGTGGCATCTGGTCCCATCACTTCATGGGAAATAGATGGGGAAACAGTGGAAACAGTGTCAGACTTTATCATACAAAGAGGCACACAATAAAGGACAGAAACAGTATGGACCTAACAGAAGCAGAAGATATTAAGAAGAGGTGGCCAGAATACACAGAACTATACAAAAAAGATCCTAATGACCCAGATAACCACAATGGTGTGATCACTCACCTAGAACCAGACATCTTAGAGTGTGAAGTTAAGTGGGCCTTAGAAACCATCACTACGAACAAAGCTAGTGGAAGTGATGGAATTCCAAATCCTAAAAGATGATGCTGTTAAAGTGCTGCACTCAATGTGCCAGCAAATTTGGAAAACTCAGCAGTGGCCACAGGACTAGAAAAGGTCAGTTTTCATCCCAATCCCAAAGAAGGGCTGTTCCAAGAGATGTTCAAGCTATTGCACAATTGCATTCATCTCACATGCTAACAAAGTAATGCTCAAAATTCTCCAAGTGAGGTTCTAACAGTACATGAACTGAGAACTTCTAGAGGTACAAGTTGGATTTAGAAAAGGCAGAGGAACCAGAGATCAATTTGCCAACACCTGCTGGATCATAGAAAATACAAGAGAATTCCAGAAGAACATCTACTTCTGCATCATTGACTACACTAAAGCCTTTAACAATGTAGATCACAACAAACTGTGGATAATTTTTAAAGAGATGGGAATACCAGACCTCCTTACCTGCCTCCTGAGAAACCTGTATGCAGGCCAAGTAGCATCAGTTAGAACTAGACATGGAACAATGGACTGGTTCCAAATTGGGAAAGGTGTACATCAAGGCTGTATATTGTCACCCTGCTTATTTACCTTATATACAGAGAGTACATCATGAGAAATGCCAGACTGGATGAGGCATCAAGCTGGAATCAAGATTGCCAGGAGGAATATCAATAACCTCAGATATGCAGATGACACCACCCACAGCATATAAGATCCTCCTGCACCTGGGATCAAACCCATATCTCCTCCTTTGGCAAGCAGACTCTACCACTGAGCCAGGGAAGTCCCTAAAGAAAGTCTTTTTAAAGGTTTGCAGCTATAGATAACATCTCACTCAACCAACTGGGACCCCATTCAAGCTGAGAAGAATGTATTGGTATAATTTTAAGCAATATTGTTTTTAATACAATCAGTCATTCATCAAAAACTATGGATTATCTCAGCATTAACTGGATAATTTCATCAAATTAGAGAATGACAATTCTTTAAGGATCCAAATTTTATATGTGTTTAGAACTGTATTTATATGTGGGAAAGTTGATGAGAAAAAACTGACATCATATGTAACTGAAAGTATAAATGTATATATATATACCCATATGTGTGTTCTTTCTCTCACTGAATTTTTCACTGGGTCAAGGTAGTACTTTTTACAGTTTTTCATTATGAAAATTTTCATAATAATTTGAAGAATTGTACACTACCTATATTAAATAATTGTTAACACTTCATCTTATTTTCATTATTATCCTTCCTGTATACGTGCTGTTTGTGTCCTGTTGCTATATAGTTGCTAAGTTATGTCTGACTCTTTTGGGACCCCATGGACTGTAGCCCACCAGGCTCCTCTGGCCGTGGGATTTCCCAGGCACGAATACCGGAGTGGGTTGCCATTTCCTCCTCCAGGGGATCTTCCTGACCCAGGAATCAAACCCGAGTCTCTTGCATAGCCAGGCGAGTTCTTTCCCACTGAGCCACCAGGAAAGCCCATTTTTGTTTTAGCTATTTGAAATTAAGTTGTAGACATTGTGAAACTTCACCTTTAAAAACTTAAGCCTGTAGAACCCAAGAATAAGGGCACTCATATACCAATGTCTTGATCATATATACTTACTCATCTACCAGTGCTAGGCTAATGCTGAGGCAGTGGAAGTGGTCCACCCTAGGTGCAGGCAATGATAGGGCTACATTGCCTGTAAAGAATGAAAAAGCAATAAAAACTGACCATCCACTGTCAATTCTAAACAATGTCAGTGATAAAATACTTCTCCCTAAAAGATTTTTTTTGTTTAGTTGTACATAATTGCTCTATAGTGTTGAATAATACATAAACTTCAAATTAGCACCTCTTACTGCTTGTATTTATATAAACATTGTATTCTAATGGCAGGGAATTCTTGTGACACAATTGGCCCTGAATTTATAAGCATTCGGGCTGAACTATAAACATTCATTTCTTAAGTTCCTAAAGGTTTTGAATTGTTGAACTATATTGGTTGGATGGGAGGTTACAGAGACACAATTCGTATTTGAGGCCCCGGTGGTATTAATACTCCTGCATCTAGACAATAGATGAACAATGATGGCATAATAACCGTAAAGATAAAGAGAACTTGGAAACTTCAATTCCATTATTCTATGTGACCACTTGGATTTGTTATTTGGGTTTAAAGTTTAAAACAGTGAAACAGTTTGAATGCAAGGTGAAATATTTTTGTTTGATAGTTTTACATTTTCTAATGTCAAAACAACTTTTAATTTTGTGGACAGACTTCAGATATGAGCTAGGCCTGATTTCATAAAGACTTACCAGGATTTGGGACAAACACTAAAACCTGTGACTTGGAGCAGGTTGGAATCCCTGAGCAGAAAGCTGACAAGTTTTAATTCATACATGAAATATCTCAGTTACCTTGTATAATACTTTTATTTCAGTTGGAATTATTCTTGCTTAAATGCAATTAAATTCTAATTGTTAGCGGATAAGGTAGGGGGTTCCTGGGGAAAGAAAACCAGGCATGGCTTTCTTGACATAAGTGAAGCTATTTTTGGCCCAAATCATTGTGTGACTAAGTCTAGCTGCAATGCTTGCCCTTGGTCTCAGTAGTTAATGATTTTAAGGGGATAAAAGTGAAGAAACAAGCTACTGTTATAAGCCAAGAGAAGTAAAAACAGTAAAAACAGTATTGTTAGTTATAAAGGTTCCCAGTTCTACTCAGTGGTAAAGATTAGCTTGTGCTGAATCACCACATCAACTGCAACCTAACGGGTGATGATTTTGATCTTTTCTGACCCTTTGGATTTCAATTCATTAAAGCTTGGACTCTGTAGACTGCCTGAACCCCTTGGAGAAGCCCCTTCCTTCTTTCTCCTGATCCTTGGCTTGGTCGTGTCTTTTGGCTTGACACTCACCAAGAAGTGAATCTAGTTTTTGAGTAACATAATGTTATCATTCATTACTGTGAAAGGCCAACATGTTGGTGTAATTTTTTCCCTTAAAATTAATGTAGTTAAACAGGATGAATTCATTACATTTTTGGGTATGTAATCTTTGTTTTGTTATTTCTTTATTTTATTGACATGTTTTATACATACAAAATTCAATCAATTAAAAATATACTGTCAATTTTTTCTGGCCGTTATCAATTTGATTTCATGATTATTACTGGAAAATGTTTGTTGTATAGAGAGTTAGGAATTTAGGTCAGCTCCAGACATCAAATAAAATAGGTATGTCAATGATCATGCATAAAAAAAATTAGCAATAACCCCCTATCATTATAAAAATCCAACCAAGTGGTACATTTTAGGCTCTAGATTTTCCAGTATTTGGTCAGATCCAGCAGGGAGAAGGGCATTTGATAGTACTATTAACTTATTCCTCTAGAAAATAAGGTAAAGCAAGAGAGAGGAAATGAAATTATTAAAGATTAAACAATAACAACCACCACCCCAGTTATAAAGTATGAAGAAAGATTTTGTTAATTTGGCTAGCAGAAAATAAAGCACAAACAACTTACAGAAGTTTACAGCCTTACTTCATCTAGAAAAGAGCTGCCACAGGTAGAATGAGGATATTCTGGAGGGCTTGATAATTTGGGAGCTCCAGGGCCAGCCTATGGTGGTCACAGACTCTGCTAGCAGCTTGATGACAATTCTAGGAGGTAAGAGTGCTTTCCTTTTGCTACCGCCTCAAAATCCCTCAGGTCAGTAATAAGTGAAAACGTGATTTTGTTTCTTCATTCTTCTTGAATTGTAGGCAGCAATTCTGGAAAATGTTTCACCACTTTGTCTAAGATTTCTCCCACTGTATCCTTTTCTCCACATGGGGAGTGCAGTAGAGGAGAGAGGGTAAAAGACTCATCTGGATGAGTTTTAATCTTTTCATACTTGGATAAATTACTTTCTCTTCATCTGAGAAATTGAGAGAATTATAGTGGTAACAGTTAGCATGGTATAGTGAAAACTCACTCTGCTTCAGAAGAATCTATGCCTGTATTACTTTGTTTAACCTTCACAACAACCCTATGAAGTTACAACTGTTTTTAATCCTTTTAACAGAAAGGAAACTAAAGTAATCTGCCTAAATTTGTGATAGGCCCCTCTTAATCTCACTACTGTACTTAACAAGTAGAGAGGTTGAGAGGATTAAATAAAAGCACGCATGTAAAACTCTTAGGTTAGTGCTGACAGTGTTGAATTTTGCCTTGAGGCCTTCGATCCTGGAAAATAGTTATGGTTAAAGAAATCCTTCTACCCTTTGTGTTCTGGAAAACGGTTTAGAGCAAAGAATGATCCTTCCCCATAGATTTACATAAGACTCTTGGGTGCTCACTTGTTTACCTGTGATAAAGGCCAAACAGGGATCCTTCAAATTCCTGTTCTTTTTCTCATAATGAGTTGAACTGTTTTGTCCCCACTGATCAATCAGAACAAAACGTTTGTTAAGCAAGCTTTGATTAGGGTTCTCAATCTTCCCTCCATCTCCTCTACTTTTTTGTTTGTTTGTTTTTTGCAAGTTTTGAGTTAAGTTTTACTTGGGGCAAAATGACTGCAGCCCAGGAGACAGCACCTCAGATAGCTCTGAGAAACTGTTCCAAAGAGGCAGGGAGGAATGTTCTTTTTCTCATAATGAGTTGAACTGTTTTGTCCCCACTGATCAATCAGAACAAACGTTTGTTAAGCAAGCTTTGATTAGGGTTCTCAATCTTCCCTCCATCTCTTCTACTTTTTTGTTTGTTTGTTTTTTGCAAGTTTTGAGTTAAGTTTGACTTGGGGCAAAATGACTGCAGCCCAGGAGACAGCACCTCAGATAGCTCTGAGAAACTGTTCCAAAGAGGCAGGGAGGAAGGTCAGCATATATGTGATTTTGGTGAAGGGGGAATACATGCAATCAAGCACGTATTTTTGCAGAAGCTTTCTGCTAGTCACTAGGAGCAGTCATTACTACGAACATTTTAGTGCTTTTCTAGATATGAGGAGATACAAGAATTGAAGCCCCTCTACTTTGACCTGTCCTCAGAATAATTTAGCTTGCAGCCATTCCTTAACAGCTTCTTATGAAAATAGGTTGACCTCAGGGTAACACATTCTCTGAACTATCAAATCACTTACATCTTACTCCAGCACTTACATCTCACTCTCCCACTTGACATTCTTTCTAGCCTTGTTTACTCCTCCCTCTAAAAGCATAGCACATTTTACCTAATCTCTGAGACACTTGCACTTGTTTTATTTTCAGGGAATTCACCATAAACTTCTTCCACTGCCACCTCCCATCCCTGAAATAATCCTTTCACATGAAGCTTCTCCTTGACTAAGTCTGGATTTGTTTTTTCAGCAGTGCCTGAACATACTAAGTACTCAGTAAATATTAGCTACTATTATTATATTCCTTGTATCCTCTTCCATTGTCCTGTGCTAAAACTTTGCTGGTATAAGCAGGAAGCAATGGAGGAAACCAACTTTCTCCTTGTACCTGATGGGTCTATATTAATCTTAGTCCCCAAAGGAAGCGGATTAATCAAATCTGGGTATTTTGAGCAGGATATATTTATAAGGGAGACTAGTTACAAATGTTTGGCTGGTGGAGGAGAACCACAAGTAATAATTGCAATAGAGTATTTACCTTCTCTGGATCTGAGAGGACTGAAGAGGCAGATGCTGCCAGAACCTGGAAGGACAGAGTCATGTGGACCAAGCCAGCTTGAGAGCAGCATCGACCCTCAGTCAATCAAATGACCCAGCCAACCTCGATCAGGGAAGAGATATCTCGCCTTACTGTCCTCTCTCCCTTGGATCTTCTGCTGTGGCATTCTCCTGACTAAATCCAACAGGAATGCAGGGACACAGGAACCCTGCTAATGTAATTCACACAAGTGAGCTACGAAGGCCAGAAAGTTAGATGGAAGAGGGCGGAGATCTGGAGGGACTAATGGAAAACGTCTGTAACAAAGAAGTCCGCAGGTTTCTGTGTGTTGTCAGTTGGGTCCTTGGAAACAGACTCTGAGACCAATTGTCACGTGCAGAAAGTTTATTAAGGACTTCATTCAGGAGACACAGCTTTAAGGAACTGAGGGAGGCAAAACTCCAAGAGAAGGAGAAACTGACTCATGATGCAGGAGCAACCCAAGGCCTCAGCCTGTACCATCAGGACTTCTGAAACTGGGATGGTTTTTCAGAGTCATCCCCAAACTGAGACCTTGGAGGCAGCTCTTTTCACTATGTGTCAGCTAGATAGATTATGACCTGGGGCTAAGGCTTGGGGCAGACACCAGGGAGCAGCTTTCTGGAGCAGGCTGTCAGGTGTCTCTGTTCCCAGGTCTCTCAGTGTTTGCAGAGAGGCATGTTTGCACTGGGATGTGGCTGAGCCTACCAGGGGACTGTACACCATCTGAAGGACAGTGAGCTCTGTTACTCTTTTATCTTAAGCAGCTAGCGTACAAGTTTCTCTAATGGTTCAAGAACAAGGCACCTTAAAACAAAGTGGTTGAACATAGGTGATAGCTGCTCAAAACTTCGAAATCATGTGGGTTATCACTTAAAAAGGGAGAAATCTCATTGTCCTGCAAACCAGTTTGAACTTGTTCACTTATTGGACAATCCTTACTTTTTCATGGGGCTGAACATAGATCCCTAACCATTAAAGGTTTTAAATATCCTTCAAAAGATGGCCCTTCAAAATTTAAGGGACCCAAGAAAAAGGTGATGAGATCAAACTTCACTCTCAAGGAAGCCATTTTTTCTTACTGGAACATAACCCCTTTTGCCATAGCAAATCATACAGATAAGCTTCTGTATGCTTATGATATAATTTTTTTAAGTTGAAGTACAGTTGATTTACAATATTGTGTCAATTTCTGCTGTGTAGCAAAGCGATTCAGTTATATATATATACACACACACACATTCTTTTTTAATATTCTTTTCCATATGGTTATCATAAGATATTGAATATAGTTCTCTATACTATACCTTGTTTATCTATTCTGTACATAATAGCTTACATCTGCTAACCCCAACCTCCCACTCCATCCACCCGCTAAACCCTCCCTCTTGGCAACAAGTTTGTTCTCTATTTTTGTCTGAGCCAAGCTGCTTTCAGGATCTTAATTTCCCAACCAGGAATCGAACCCAGGCCCACAGTAGTGAAAGTACAGAGTCCTAACCACTGGACAACCAGGGAACACCCCATGGGTCTGTTCTCTATGTCCGTGAGTCTGTTTCTACTTCATAGATAGGTTCATTTCTGTCATATTTTAGCTTCCACATGTAAGTGGCATATGATAAAGTTTTAACAGCACTTCCTATGAGAAGAGTCTTGATAAGCCATCATTTCCACCAGGTTCTACCAGAAAGAATGGCTCAAGTTCCGATTGCTGCCTCCCGTGGTCCTCACCAGAATTCAAACAGCCCCATGCAGAGGGACAGGTTATGCAGGTGCCTGGCTGTACATTTTGCAGCTAATTCACTCTGGCAGGCATGTCAGGAAATGATGCTGTTCAGAATCAAATGTTCCACAGGAACATTACTGGAGTTTTTCTATGGCTGAGTGGCAAAGCTGATGATACCTACTCTGAAAATTTTCCAGGCCAAACTTATGTATACCAGGCTCTGGCCAAACATTCTTGCTAGGAAGATGAATCCTGTGCAATTCTGTAGGTTTGTGTGCTTCTCTGGGGACCTCAAGCAGGTACCAGAATAGAAGCAAAGATGTTTTGTGAGGGAAAATTTTGGCTTTGGCTCAGGTATTCTGAAGTTCCTCTTCCCTCAGAACAGATAATTTGGAACAGGGTGTTTTGTGGGTTTTAATTTTGTTTTTTCTTTTTTTGTTCCCCAACCAGAGATTGAACCTGGGCCATAGCAGTGAAAGCCCAGAATCCTAATCGCTAAGCCACTAGAGAACTACCTGAGGTAGCATTTTCAACTTGCTTTATAGAGTGTCAGCCTTGCTACCCGCTTTTTTGATGCACAAGATTTATGTATCTTCTATCAGTCAGCAACATAAAATACTTCCCTGGTGGCTCAGAGGTTAAAGCGTCTGCCTCCAATGAGGGAGACCTGGGTTCGATCCCTGGGTCGGGAAGATCCCCTGGAGAAGGAAATAGCAACCCACTCTAGTATTCTTGCCTAGAGAATCCCATGGACAGAAGAGCCTGGTAGGCTGCAGTCCATGGGGTCGCAAAGAGTCGGGCACGACTGAGCGACTTCACCACCTTCACACTCTGGTTGGAGAATGACCTTGACCTGTCAATTACTTTACTCTTCAAAAACTAAGCATAGACAAGTGACATTTAGTGAAGATTAAGGGACATGTTACTCATCTACTTTTTGGTGACTTTTAAGATCTGTCCTGGTATCACATTAGATCATAGTTGAGCTGTCTATTTATGTGACATTAACTGAGTCCTCGCCAGAATCACTGCTATCCTCTATCTTTTAGGGAGTGCAAGGATCAAATTTTGCTATAAAGCTTTTGAAGTTGTGGACTAAAATATCTAACAATGTCTTCAACTTAAGACATTGTATGATGGCTTTGTTTTACTTTAAAGTTTAGTATTAGAGGAAAAATCCCATCTAAAAAACTGGCTTCCAAACTTGCCATGCTAAGAACAACACATTCTATAGCTCTTCTTTCTCTGGTTGGCAAAAATAGAATAATCATGCCCAGATAACGTGTTAGCCTTTGGGGCCAGAGTATATGCTTCCCCCTCCTTTTTATGACTTTAGTATTATAGTTCTATCCCAATAAGTGTGTTCTATATGCATCTCTTATTGGAAGTTACTGTAAGACCTAAATTTATTTTTAGAAAAAGTAGCACTATGAATTTATGTTATCATAAAATGCTTGCATTAAAAACAACATTATGTTCATATGAATAAATAAAACAACAACAAAAAACTATACCCAGGCAAGGAACAAGATTTTAAAAATAAGAAAGCCTGAGAAAGAAAGAGTAAAAAGACTCACTGTTAGTTTTTTCATTTATCCATTCTTTTTTTTTTGGCCACATTGTGCAGCATGTGGAATCTTAATTCCCCAACCAGGACCTGAACTTGTGCCCCTTCATTGGAAGTGCAAAGTCTTAACCACTGGACCACCAGGGAAATCCCATCATTTATTCATTCTTAAAGTTATTCCTGGACTTCCAAGGTGGCTCAGCGATAAGGAATCTGCCTGTAATGCAGGGGAGGTGGGTTCAATTCCTGGGTTGAGAAGATCCCCTGGAGAAGAAAATGGCAACCCACTCCAGTATTCTTGCCTGGAAAATCCCATGGACAGAAGGGCCTGGTGGGCTATAGTCCATTAGGTTGCAGAAGAATCAGATACTACTTGGTGACTAAACAACAACAACAAATTCATTCCTAGCAGTTGAAATTCAGGTAACTTTATCGATTCTCTACATGTAGTAGTAAATATTAACTATACTAAACTTCATGTTGGAGGCTAGCACCTGCACCCTTTTGGGAGATTCCAGGAAAGACAAAAGTGGGGAAAAGAACCAGAGTGGGGAGGCAAGGGTATCTTACACCCACTCAACATGCCTGCCCACCAACTTAAGCTGCCTTAATGGGTCAGTCCTGACTCTTCTTGGCCTGGTTCAGAACTAATATAACCTTGTGAGGGCAAGGGTTTTTACCAGGCCCAATGAACTCAGATTTTATATTGAATATTTGGGGAATGAATATATACATAAATGAGAAAATGAGTCAGTGTTATAGGTATCCGCTATGATGATGGCGATCCAAGTCTCCCAGGGCCTGAACTCCTTCCTTCAACCCCAAGCTTCTTTTGCCAGGAGATAGTACCCCACCTTGGGAAACCCTGGGAAGCAGTTGCCTCAGTGGGTTGTAGGTCTTGGAAAGGTGATTCACATATTTTCTACACCCAAAGTTCACTCCTATAAATATAACATTGGTTATGTTTTAGAATACTGTGCTCTTTAGACCACTCATAAATTTCCAATATTCATTTCCCCTAATTTTTCATAGTTGGATACAAGACACTGTAATGTGAACAATATCTTGGGTCTTCTGAAGCTTTGTGATAAAATCATATACATTAAAAAAAAATCATGACATTGGGAAATCATTCTAATCCAATGGTTCTCAAACCTTTTTTTTTTTCTTTTTGTTCTCAAGGCGTGTGAGATCTTAGTTCCCTGACCAGGAATTGAACTTGTGCCTCTTGCAGTGGAAGTCCATAGTCTTAATCACTGGACCAGGGAAGTTCCCCCAATGGTTCTCAAACTTCCGTGTGCATCAGAATCACCCAGAGGGGCTTGTTAAAGTTCACATCGCTAGGCCCAACTTTCAGAATTTCTGATTCACTAGATCTGGGGTGAGGCGCAAGAATTTGCATTTCTCACAAAATGATGCTGAAGCTGCCAGTCTAGGGATCACACTTTGAGAAATACAGGTCTTTAAACCAACTTTCTTTACCCAAGCATCTGCCTGCTGTGAGCCTGTGGTGGCTTCTGCCCTGAAATGTGGTTAGCAAATGTGTAGAATGGCCTCAGAAGTGTAAGACTGACTAATCTGGTGACTGACCTGAATTATCTGCAGCTGCTGGCTGGTTGCAAAATAGAGCAATTAAGGATTAACACATAAATCACAGGAAATTAATATGAAGCACAATTGAGAATAAAACCCATAAAATTGCTGGCATTCCTCTGTTTTGGTCATACACGTGCATCCTGCTTTGCATTGCTGTTCTACCCAAGATGGATGAGACCACACCCAGAACAAACAAAGGACTGTCTCTGCCATCAGAGAATGATGAGGTCATAGGCAGGCGAGAGAATGGAAGTAGATTCAATGACATACGATCACGGTGCTGATCATAAAGAAAAATGCCATTGTATTAATTTAATAAATATCCTTTCTCAGCCTGAGGCATAGTGGACATCTGAATTTCTATTGCCTCCAAAGAATGATTTTTTAATGCCAAAATAATTTCTCTCTGAATGTTTTTTACAAGTCAAAACTTTGTAAGACTGTTTCATAAGAATTCATTATTGATTTAGAATAAAAGCATGAAGCATATTATATGATAAATATGAATTTGAAATATAGGTTGGTGAAGTAGAAACAAGCTTAAATTTTATAATACTGATTAATAATTTATTTTACATCTTAGAAATTTATATTTGGATTTCTTCTTATATACCCTCATTTAAAGTATTTAAGTTGATTAGCACCAAGTAAAATGAATTGATATAAAGTCTGGAAAATCTGGTTAGGTTGACTGGACAAAAATTAGTTTGAAAGTCTTCTTTTTATTTTTGACCCCTTCCATGAGGTCACACAGTCACTTTTCATGTCACAGACTTCCCCAGATGGTTACTTATTCCTTAATGTTTTCTTTGACTAATCAGAGAAAGATGACAGTTTCTTTTTTATTTATCCTACTACTAATCTCAGTGTTAATTATGCAAATCTGCTCCACCTACTATTCATAATGATTGTATTGATGCATATAAGTTAAGGTGAATTGATTTAAATAAAATTGATTTAAATTTAAATTACTACCCAAGAAGATAGAATGTAATAGCTCCAACTGCAGCTTCCTATCTCTTATTTGATTCAACTACAATATAGTTCTCAACTGGTAAACAGATAGTTTCATTTTTAGAAGGCCTATGCTATACATTTCAAGTATTGACTGATTTTGATAATTTCTAAAATTATTTTTACTGTCTAATCAGGAAAATGAAGCATTTGAAACATAGAAGCAAGTTTATTGAGAGGGTTAAACACCTCTGAGTCAATAGTTTTATCATGATTTTGTGTGATATGTATCACAATATGTCAGTATATCAAAACACAAAACAATGTATGTCAGTAAATGTTTTATTTGATTAAAACAAAACATGCTGAAAAATTTCTAAAGACACACAAAAATGTTGAAATTCACAAAACTTTCACCCCCTACTCCCTGACTCCCTGGGACTAAGGTACAGCACAGGAGTAATGAAGACTCAGGTTTGCAATGATTCCTTTGCAGAAATTAACATAGACGACGAATGTCATGCTGCCGAATCTAATCTTGCTTAAAAAAGAAAAAGAAGGCTGCAGCTTTAGAGTCTTGGATTGGTTTGTGTACAGGGTAATGAAGTAGGTGAGTTTAGAAGCTTAGAACTAGCACAAAAAGCATATTAATGTAGCTAAGCAGTAATGTGGTGTGCCATCCCCACTGTGGATTGGGGCTCTGTGCTGATCACCTTATACTTTAAGTATATGACCTTTGAAAATTATTATTTTTCCTTAGAAGGTAGCTTGTGTGTGTGTGCTTTAATACTCACCTCTGAAAGGCAACCCACTCCAGTATTTGTGCCTGAAGAATTCCATGGACAGAGAGGAGCCTGACAGCCTGCAGTCTGTGGGGTCTCAAAGAGTGGACAGAACTGAGTGAATCTCTGTCTGTCTGTCCAGGATGCTCTAGAATGTGTGTTGCTTCAGTCATGTCCAACTCTTTGTGACCCTATGGACTATAGCCTGCCAGGCTCCTCTGTCCATGGGGATTCTCCAGGCAAGAATACTGGAGTGGGTTGCCATACCCATCTCCAGGGGATCTTCCTGACCCAGGGATTGAACTCGTGTCTCATGTCTCCTGCATTGGCAGACGGGTTCTTTACCACTAGCACCACCTGAGACACCCATGCTCTAGAATAGTGAAGACTGTATCTTCAGGTTACACCAGGAGTCCAGGTCTTGAAATACTGAAGCTCATACTAGGCTGTCCTGGATTAACTCAAACATATAACTGCTGCACATTGATTGAACTTAAGAGACTTAAAATTTTTTCCTTAGCAAGATATTTATAAACAATCTTTCAGGGTGGGTTAATTGTGCAGAACAAATATTACCTAAGCTGCTAACAAATGCTTTAGTATTACCTCCTAACAGGTCCCCACAATGACCCTGAAAAATTAGCTTCATTTTTCAGAGGTAGAAGCTGAGGCACAGAAAGGCTAAGTAACTTTCCTTAGTTCCCCCAACCATAAGTAAGTGGTAGAGCTGGAATTAAGCTCTTGTCAGTCTGGGTCATGAGCCTGCACCCTGTGCGTTTGTGATACTTTGAAAAAAGAAAACCTCATCAACGTTGAGGCACATTCTGCTCAGGGTGGCTGTTGTCTTTGAGGATGAATGTTTTTTTTAGTTCTTTTAAAAAGTGGGTAAACTTGAAACCAAGGGTAGTCATATGTTAGAACCCTTGAACAGTAACTTGCTGAATAAGTAGCCCTGTAATGTGCCTTGATTGTTCCTGCAGGCTGCATACTCACCAAGCTTCATGCGGCTTAGACAATACACCACAGGACTCCTTTAACTGCCCGCTCTGGCTAACACCTCTGAAGCGTGGGTTGCTATAGCAACGGTGGCTTAAATTGTTTTTCAGGGAGGTGGAGCTAGCCTTGCTCAGGTCAAACAGCTCAAGACTCTACCTGGGTCTGCCCAAGGTGCCAATGAATGACTTTTTAATGCCAGTAGTCCAAAACGCTACCCTCAGATCATGCTCACACTGCCATTTTCTGAACATGCATCCTATGAAGAAGCATGGCACTCATATAGGCCTGCACAGAACACCCATCATTTCACCTTTTCTTGCCTCCAAGCATCTCTCTCCACACCTCAGACCACCCCGCTTTCTTGTCCCATAAATATTCTGAGCCCCTCACCTTCAGGGGGACAGATGGGAGATTTGTTGTCCCATCTCCTTGCTTGGCTACCTTGTGAATAAACCTTTTCTCTGCTGCAAACCTTAACATCTCAGCATTTGACTTACTGTGTTTTGCACAAACCTGCTTCAGTAATAAACTGTCTTCTGAAAGGCTGTGGGCCTTTGATGACAGATGTTCAACCAGATCATGTTTTTGGGTGCCACATCTCAGGAAAGTGAAACCTCTCAGAAAAGAGCAACAGAACTAGCAAGGGCATGGAACTGCTTCTGTATGAAGCAAGACTAAGAAACTCAAGACTGTTCCCACTGATATCCCCAACTCTCAGCCCTGCCAGAGTCAACAAAAGATGGGAGAAGAATTACTATTCTTGTGGGTTTTAGGATTTGTTATTTATTTGGCTAGTCCTTTAACTAGGTATGTAGGATGTGAGTAAGCCTAGTTACATCGCTGATCTTGGTTTTCTTACCAGTAAGATGGATTCTGGATTTCCAGGGAACAATATCTACACCAAGGCAGTACAGAGTGGCAGTTTGGAGCACTGAATCTGGAACCAGGTCATCTGAGTTTGTAATAGAGTTCTCAACTGACTTCTCACTTCTTAGATTCTTGTTCTATAAAAAGGATAATAGTTTCTATTTCATTGGGTTGGGGTAACAGTGGATTAGTATGTATAAGCCCTTGGAAATTGTGCTTATGGGCAAGGTAGTCACTCAGTCATGTCTGACTCTTTGCTACCCCATGGATTATAGCCCACCAGGCTCCTCTCCATGGGATTCTCCAGGTAAGAATACTGGATTGGGTTGCCATTTTTTTCTCCAGAGTATCTTCCCAACTCAGAGATCAAACCTGGGTCTCCCACTTTGCAGGCAGGCTCTTTACTACCTGAGCCACTAGGGAAGCTCCCAGAATAGCACTTGGCACTTAGTAAACTCTAAACAAATGTTAGCTATTAACACTATGGGTTTCTAGTACAGTTTCAAGGTCCAACTTTATACAACGGAGAATATTTAGACAAGTCATCAACTCGGATCCTTTTTCTTGGTCTCTCCAAGCTTAAGAGGCTCAGGAAATAACAATTCTTTTTGTGACCCCATTCTGTTCTCTTACCCAATCAGGCATCCCCCAGCTCTAAGCTAATGTCAGGGCAGGGTTTCAAGCAGGTGGAGGCAAGAGTTGGAGCAAGAGAAGAAGGAGGAAGAGGGTATTAAGGCCGGATGAAGGGCTGAGTATTATTAATAGTACAAGTTGTGTATAACTTGGCAAACACTTACGTACTAATACGTGTGAAGCTTGTTTCCCTTATGCAGAGTCAACACTGATAATGAGCTTGGACAGCTGGAGGTATCACCCTGCCAGGCAGGTCCCACTGTTTCCTCTGCCACCACCCATCTTCCTCCTACCTTCCTGCATTCTGTTATTCTTCGTTTCCCATCAACACTAGACCTCACCACTACCTACATGTCATAATGTCAAGTGAGGTGTCCAGATACCAGTGCAGAAATTGCCTGTCTCTATTCCGCCTCCAGAGAGGAACTTCATGAGTCAAGGCATTTCCAGAGCTGGACTCATCCTCTTGAAAAGCGTGAATGAGATGAGATCATTTTAAAGTTGAAATTTTATCAAAATACAACATTTTACAGCTCTCCTTGAAAGAAAAGTCCTATGGGATATTCCTTTAGGTTCAAATGTCATTATAGACAGATAATTTAAATTATGATCTACATCTTAATTTAAAAAATACTCCTTAATTTTGAGTATATTTGTCTTAAAACTTTGAAATTTAGGAATGAAAAAGTCTTTTGAGACCTTTCAGTTCCTTGTCAGCATGTTAATTTATTTTTAACTGGAGGATAATTGCTTTATACTGTTGCGTTGGTTTCTGGCATACAACAACATGATCAATCGTAAGTATACATATGTCCCCTCCCTCTTGAAGGGCTTCCCTGGTGGCTCAGAGGGTAAAGCGTCTGCCTGCAATGCAGGAGACCTGGGTTCAATCCCCAGGTCTGGAAGATCCCCTGGAGAAGGCAATGGCAACCCACTCCAGTACTCTTGCCTGGAAAATTCCATGGACAGAGAAGCCTGGTAGACTACAGTTCAGGGGATTGCAAAGAGTCGGACATGACTGCATGACTTCACTACTATTTGACTTCACTGCTCCCTCTTGAACTACCCTCCCACTCCCTACCCCATCCCACACCTCTAGGTTGTCACAGAGAATAGTATTGAAACATATACATTGCCATTACATTACTTGTCGAGCTGTCCTCAGGCGAATTGCTCTAAATATTATCAACTCTTCTTGCAAAACATTGATTCTCAAATTTCAGCACATATCAGAGTCGCCAGGAGGGCAGTGGGAGCACAGGTCAGGCTTCCCCAGTGGCTCAATGGTAAAGACTCCGCCTGCCAATGCAGGAACTCAGATTTGATCCCTGGGTTGAAAAGATCCCCTGGAGAAGGAAATGGCAACCCACACCAGGATTCTTGCCTGGGGAATCCCATGGACAGAGGAGCCTGGCAGGCTATAGTCCATGCGGTCACAAAGAGTCAGACATGTCTGAGGGACTGAACAACAAAATACATTTTCATGTGTCAAATAGGTAGCTACCAGGAAATTGCTGTATAAACACAGGAAGCTCAACTCTTGTCAGCATTTTCCCTCAGATGAGGGAACTGAGAAGAAGTGAGGTGAAGACGCTTGCCCTTGTTTATGGGGCTCATTAGCAGAGCTGGGGCAAGAACAGAATTCTCAGTCAAGAATTATTTACTTTAAATCACAGAGGACTCTTCCTCCAAATTAATAGCATTGCACTGCAAAGCATTCCAGAATGGGAGGACAAGTGAAACTGGTTGCATCCTCAGCTCAGCCGGAGTGGTGGTTAAGGATGTGGCCCGGGGCCTGACCGGTAGGGTGGCAATCCTGTCTTCCTACTTCCTAGCAGTGTGATCATAAGCAAGTTATCCCATCTCTCTTTGAAGTCACAGTTAACCTGATTGCAGATGTTTTAATGTATTAGGGGCAGAATCAGTAGTGAATGCAAGTAAATCAGGAACCATTTATGTGCTTGGGTGTTCAGTACTGTTAAAAACTGTTTCTGAAAGGCACATTATGAGTATCTAGTGCAGTGATAGTTTTTAGCTTTGCTAAATCAGGACATTTAGGTATGTCTACATCCTGGATCCTTTTCTAGGTGTCTCCCAACTAAGAGTCTTGAGAAATCAGAATTTTCTTTCTAATTGCATCTTGTCCCTACCTGAGTCCAAGCAGATACTCCCCTGACTCTATAATCCTGAGGAGAGAGACTTGGTCAGAGTATAGTGTCAGCTGTATCTCAGTGCCAGTTCAGTGCCTGAAAAAGAAATATTTATGAAAGGTTAATGCTATGACATCTCTGGGATTTTGATACAGAAATGCTTCCCTGGTGGCTTAGACAGTAAAGAATCCGTCTGCAACGCAAGAGACTTGGATTTGACCCCTGGGTTGGGAAGATCCCCTGGAGAAGGGAATGGCTGCCCACTCTAGTGTTCTGGCCTGAAAAATTCCATGGATGGAGGAGCCTGGCAGGCTACTGTCCACAGGGTCGCTAAGAGACAAATACAACTGAACAACTAACACTTTCACTTTAACACTTTCAGTGCTGTGACAGCTCTAGGATTTGTATATTGAAATGCTTCATGTTGATATGCCAGAAAACAGCAAAATTCTGTAAAGCAATTATCCTTCAATTAAAAAATAAAAACAAATAGTTTGGGGTGATCATCTAGTTGGGATTGAAAATTAGGGAGCTTGAACTGAAATTGTGCTTGCTGTATGAAATGCGGGTGATTAAAAGTATCTGGCTAATGTGTCCTCATGGCAGTCCTTAAAATCACCAATCAATGAATATGTGAATAAATGAAGTGCTGAGTGAATTTGAATGAAGATGGTGAAGCTATAGCTTTGTTACAGTATACCCCAACAGTGGAATACAACCTCCAAGCAAAACTGGGGAGGAAAAATGCTTAAAATGGGACCTGAGATGGACTAATCCAATATAAAATGGATATTAATGTGTCATCTTTACCTATGGACATCTTTAGGCTGTAGAAGTCTGTGTTATAATGGTTACACAAGAGATGTATTCAATGTCCTTGCAAGAAGACAAGCAACTTGAACCTGGCCTTTGACCAAAGACCTGTGACCTAGTTTAGAATATCATATTCTAGAATGAACATACTTACTGATGAGGCCGTCATTATGTTTTCATTTTTCTTCACAGTGGTGTAAGAATAATGAGTTAACCATTTTACATCTTGATGTAAAGGAAACTCATATGTATAAATTATTACTGTTGTATCCAGAATGATCTGATGAAATAGCATATTTAGATACTTATATGATAGTGAAGAGTTTGTGCTGAGTTTTTAGTTTATTTGATTGATTTGTTGAATTTTAAATTAATTTGAGTTTGTAACAGAACTGTGGGTTTTTTAATTCACTCGGGGCCAAAGGTTATACGGCTTCTCTTTGTTAACAAGCCACATCTTTCCTGGTCTCTACTTTTTTTGCATTTATTTTTATTTCTATCTGGAAACTTGTCTGACTGGTCTTTGCCACTGAAGGCATCAGGTTGTGTGAAAGTCTTGGCAATCCTTGCCTGATGACTGCACAAATGACTAATTAAGTGTGAGCAAATTCTTGTTGGATAACTTCATCACATAGTTCCAGAGAATCACTAGTACATGTCGGTCATTAAAGGATTTTTTTTTTTTCCTTTTAAATGACTATCATACTTATTAAAATTGCAAATTGCTTTATTTTCTTTCCTTTCCAGAGGTTTTCATTTTTCTTATTTAGTCTTCATGGCTAGACTTCTTTTAGAAGCTTGAAAATCATTTCTTTCTTGATATTAGGGCCTTTTTGGCAGGCACTGCTTTTTTGTTGGAGCTGAAATATGACTTGATTTATTTTTATTGTTTCTGGGTTTGTTTCCCAACATAATTAATATTATCAAAACTGTTCTTGGAACAGAGCTTAATCCCTCAGCTTTTGTTTCTGATGCTAGGATGATTAGGTCTGGAGAAATAAATTAAAAAAATAATCGTGTGCCAGGCATAAGAGCCGTGGTAGCATTGCTTAGCCTTCCTGCTTCTGCCCACGTTTGTTTACATGTATATTCATCTGTGTCATCTCAGAAATAATCACCATTCCTCCAGTCTAGAGAAAATTGAGAGGTCTCATTTCTGAGCTTCTTTCAACAAACATCCACTCACTGACACAAATTCTTTTTTCTAAGAAAAGGAAGTCACCGCTTTTAACATGCCACTCCTTAGCCTCTCTTAGTTAGAATATTTAATAGAAATATCCTCATTGTAAAATCTTGGGTTCTTTCATAAAAGTAAATTTTGGCAATGCTGTTTTCATTCCTTCTGTCTCTTCTTTCTTTTTAATCCCATCCCTAACTCTTTGTGACCCAGTGGGATTTTCAGGTCCCTTAGTAAAAATATTCTCAGTCTGGGATGCTGGGATACTGGACCACAAGGATCTCAAGTAATGATTGTCATATTAGAACTTACATTCTACTGATGACAGATTGTGCAAAAAATAGTGCAATAGTGAGTTACTGTTTTTTTTTTTTTTTTAAACCCAAAAGAGAGTACTCTTTTCTCTTTAAGAGCACTAAATTTCAAGTTGCTAAGGAACCACAGTTCAGTCTACAAGGGTTATTCTGTAAATTTGGCTCTTTCCTTAATATGCCTACATTTCATTTATTTTATTGTTCTTTCTGCCACAAAAGTTGGTGCTTTACTCTAAGATCCTCTTCTTCACATACCCCCTCTCTGGTCTCTAAAGAAAACCTGGGGAAAGGTCCAAGCCCAGGGACTGCAGAAAACGGACGAAGACGATGGGGAGGCTGGGGAGTGGGTGAGTAGACCTGCCCGCCACCCTTCAGGGCCTTTCTTACTCATCTAGCTAGCCCGAGTCCAAAACTTGGCCCCAGCAGTTTCCTTTGGCTTCTGCACTTGACTTGAAGACCATCCTCTGGGCCGACTGCCTTAGAAGGCAATTGGTTATCCTCCTTGTTGGCCCACAGGGCGATTCCGCCACTGTACCCGCTGGCCTAGCCTCATGGAAATCTGACAGGCCTGCCTTGCAGAGACATAACAGATTGGCTTCTTTCTCTTCTTTCCTTTATTACATTCAGAGAGAGGCCCAGAGGAGGAGGAACCCGAGGGGGTGGGAGTCGCCCTCTACAAGGCAGCTCTTGTGAAACTCTCTAGGCAGAGAAAACAATACTGTGGCTGTGTCATTTTCAGTCGCGCTGTCTGTCGCCGGCATGACAATTTAAACAGTACTGTTTCCCTGATCTGTTTGGGCTTGGTTTCCATTCTTGCATAATGTACACGCCTGGTTCTTTGTACTGTGGGTAACAGAGAACCCAAGGGTGCCTGGGCTTCTCTAATTTTATGAGTCAAGCAGGGCCCAAGATGCACATTTTTAAATCTCGTCTTTTTGTTGCTAAAACAATATATCAACATTAAAGATCAGTTTTAATCATTATGATCTATTTTAGCAATACAAAAAATAAAAATTAGCCCTCACCTCTCATTTTAAAAAATTCTCAACTAAAGGATAATTGCTTTACAATGTTGTGTTGGTTTCTGCTGTACAACAATGTGACTCCGTTATAAATACACCTATATCCCCTCCCTCTCAAGCCTCCTTCCCAATCCATCCCCATCCCAGCCCGCCAGGCCATCACAGAGCACCGAGCTGAGTTCCCTGTGCTGTGTGCTCATGTCTCATTCAGGTGGACAGAACGGGGTGCTCGTTAGAATCACCCGGGAACTTTTCAAATCACGAAGCCCAGGTCTTACTCTAAACCAGATGAATGCGTCTGCAGTGGTGGGGCCCTAGCATCTGTATTTTTAATAAACTCTTCAGATGAGTTGAGAATCACTTAAACAACCAGATTACTCTCTAACCAGCATAAGAAGTAATCTTTCCCTGTGACTCTCTCCCTGATCACATTTCCCTCCCAAGCCTTAAGGTAATCACTATTCTAATTTTGGTGTTTATTATCCCCATCCAAATATTTCAACTTTAATCACACATGTATGTATGTTTGTACCCTTAAATAATATAGCATTTATAAGTTTTTAAAATATTGTGTAAGTGGAAAAATGTGTATCTTTGTGAAACATTTCTTGTCAAGATTTATTCATATTGATACGTGTAGTTTGTTCATTTTCACTGTATAGTATTCTATTGTCTAAATATTAAAAAACTGTGAGGGGGACTTTGCCAGGAGTCCAGGTTATAAGACTTGGCCCTTCCACTGCAGGGGGCACAGGTTTGATCCCTGGTTGGGGAGCTGGGATCCCACATGCTTAATGACATGGTCAAAAAATTTTTTTTGAAGAGAGTGCTTGTACCATGTTAACAGAATTATTTTCATTTGCAGTTTATGGTCAAGGGTGCATATTTTAATAGTGATAATTCCCTTATAACTTAATTTTCATTCTTTTTCCATTTAATATTTTTTCTTTCCATTTTGTGTTGTATCATAAGCTTCTTTCCATATTTTAACATGTTATAATGATCATTTAATTAACTATATAATTTTCCTTCAGGTTTATCCTAATTCACCTGAATATACCTTTAATATTTACTCCTAGTATCTTTTCAGGGGATGGAACTGGCAATGCAATAAGGAAGATTCAGATGTGAACAGCTTACTTGTCTGTTGAGTTTTTTCCCTGGAATAACCTCCCAGGAGTAGGATTATTAAATCAAAGTCTTTGAACCATTATATGATTTTTGATGCATTTTATGATAATACCTTTCAAAACCTCTTTTACCATCTCTCGGTTAACACTGGATGATTTTGTTTCATGGGAGAATAGAGCGTTATGACCTCTTTTGGAGAAGTCATACTATTGGTTACAAACTCTTAGAACAAATCAAACACTGAAAAGTGTTCCTAGAACTGAATCTATTTTTTAAAAAAAGCAAAGCTAAATGGACTAACAAACACACAAGCAATAGTGAAAACAGTGGATAGTAAATTGATCCAGATGTGATTTGACAATGAGAATTGTTTCTTAAGTTGCCTAACCTCTTTACTAAACCTCAGTTTGCTCATCTATACAATGGGATTATAGTAAGAATGAGAAATCTCCAGCATTTTTATAGTCTTTATCATATGCTAGGCACTATTCTAAACACTTTAGGTATACCAACATTTAATTATCATAACATCCCTATGATATAGGCATTATTATTATTATGCCTATTTTATAGCTGAGGAACCAAAGCGCAGAAAGAGGTTAAGTAACTTTTCTAATGTTGTATGGTTAGTAACTGGCAGAGCCAGAATTCTAACTCAGAGAGTCTGGCTCCAGAGTTTACACACATAATCTCTAAATAAATAATGTAGTTCATATAAAATACTTAATACAATGCCTGGCACATAGTAAGTACTTAATTAATGCTTGCTTTTATTTTTATTATTATATATTTTTAAAAGCCAACTACCTAGTATAGAGAGTGGCAGAACTGATTTAAAAACTCGAGAAGACAGAAATCAGTGAGTGGAAGTTTCAGCAAGGTGACTTCTGACTATAGCAACAGTGCACCCTTGGGCACGGGACATGGAAAAGGAGAGGCTGAATGGCCACTTGTTAAGAACGTTGTACAAGAAATTTCTGCATTAGGTGAATGGCTGAGCTATATGACCTCTAAAAAAGGCACTTTCCAACTACACAATGCTATGAATTCTAAGCCAGAATCTTATGTTCTTTATCCACACAATAAAACCTCATTTGTTTCAGTTTAATATTAGTTTTAAATATTAGTTTCAGTTTATGAACCTTGTTGATGTCATTTTCATTATAATTATCTGAATCATTTGCCAACAAGAGCATGGCTTTGTAGTTTGGGCAAGCCTTTGGCAGTCTCTTGTGTTGTAATGTTTGATGTGTTATAGCACCTGAACATTATAATGACAGGCACTGGGGAGACTGACACATAAATGTGTGTGTTACTGTGCAGTGGTGGTCAGCCCTTCGAGGCAGGCATTTACAGGGTTACTGTCACTTGGCTAAATATCATTTGGAGCCAGTCATCTATAACTATCAAAAGAATGCATAGACCCATGAAATCACTGTGGCATTAAATGTTTACACTGACAAATTATGAGACTATTTTTGTAGATGTGAGTTGGTGTTTCATCTCTAATAGCACAGTTTGCACGTGACTCAGGGGAGTGGCAGTGAGTTTCTTGCTGGGAAGGGGAATTACTCCCTTGATGGAAGAAATAGTTTTGCTCAAGTCTCGGGGAAGCCACACCTGACCTCATAATTTGCCTTCCCTTTGGATATTAGCCTAGGCAATTATTTTGCCTTTACCACTGCATCTTAAGCAATCCTTTGGGAGAATACACAATTTTCTATATCAGCTTTATATAAGTTCTCCAAAAATGCTGCCAAAAATTTAAAAGGCATAGTTAATTCCATTATGAAGATGCTGATATGTATATAAAGATGTTGATATGCCTATAAAGATGTTTGCTATGGCATTCATAGCAAACACACTAGACTGGCTCAGAAAGTCAATACTTAGAAAATGATTTCTTCTTGGCTGTGTATTTTTGTCTTTGGTCTAAAGTTTAACATTGTGGGGAATGTGTAGTTACTATGGAGATAGATGAAAATAGGCATGGAGTTTAGGACATCAAACTGTCAACAAATTTACAATAAAAAAATAGGATGTGGATTCAGAAGGAAAGTAGACAAAAGCTGCCAAAACAATATTATGAGATTTAATCTATAATGTAAGGGGGATGTGAAAGCTGGAAAGCAGATAGAACTTTAGGCATTAGATTCTACAAAATCTTAAGCAATTTGAAATGATCGTGTTTGGGTCATCACTGAAACACACAATATATTTGCCTTATAAGGAAAATAACCTCTTTTTATTTGGTGAGATTTGACTATTTTCAACATTAGTAAGAATTCTCTTGAAAGAGAGGTTGTTACAGGTTGAATTCTATTTATGATGGCAACTTCATGCAGACAGCTCATGTATTTACATGTATGAGTCTTTATATTCTGTGTTTGAGAAATATTGTAACTCAAGTTAAATAAAGGGAAAAAATGCCATTTTGTTTTGAGTAAGCTAAAATTTGCTTTGTAATCTCACCAACTTCCCTGGTGGCTCAGAGGTTAAAGCGTCTGCCTCCAATGCAGGAGACCTGGGTTCGATCCCTGGGTCAGGAAGATCCCCTGGAGAAGGAAATGGCAATCCACTCCAGTATTCTTGCCTGGAGAATCCCACGGACAGAGAAGCCTCTTAGGTTACAGTCCACGGGGTCGCAAAGAGTCGGACACGACTGAGCGACTGAACTGAACTGAATCTCACCAACAAATAATTCTGAGCATACATTTGGGGCATCTTGCTTTGGGGAACTTCAAAGAGGATGGGAAGCTATCTGTCAGTAATTACAAGTGTCATTATTCTTTGTTATTCATAATGAATCCAACAGGATGAGGGTGGTGTCTCCAGTCACCCAGGAACTTGCATTAGAACCCTTAGGACTTGAATGACAGCAGTAAGCGATCAGAGTCACTGCTTTTTTTGGAATGTAGGTAGCATTTCTGAAAGGAACATGTGTTATTTACATACATAAAGTAAATGTTGAAAGATTGGCTTAGGCTAAAAATACCCAAAGTAAGGTTGTAGGAGAGGACAGTGAAAGAATGAGTTTGACTTTTCAAAACAGAAAAATTCCTTTTGTCATATCTGTTTAAGATGAAAGTCAATTTTTTGATTCAAATAAAACAGAAGGGAGCTGACAAACATAATTCAGTAGGGAGTTAACAAAAAAAAATTATCCAAGAAGTGACAAATGTATGGTATAGCCAAGAATAAACCTCAATTTAAAATATTGTTCTCAACAAATTATACTTTGACAACATCTTGCTACATTTCAGATTGTATGTTTATAAGAATGAAATTTGAAAATTATTTTGACATGTAGTATTTTGGTTTACATTACAAAAAATGTATCCTAAGCAAGGCAGTATATTTATCGTCTATAAAACAAGGCAAAGAAATTGAACTTAAGAGTCTTCTTCTGGTAGGTTAGTTGAACAAACAAAACTTTCCTATAGAAGTTGACATTGATCTTCTTGCCCATGGTAAGCCTTGAATGAGACAAGACTCCATTTGGGAAAATAAAAGAAGGAATGTCTCTCTTCTCTACTGGGGACAGAAACACAAAGTGATTCAGGTAGGTTGAATTTATGCCTCCTCTTTGAAAATGTCCTTTGCTTCAGATATTTTCTGTTGTAGCATAACGCTGTAGGGGGTTACTGGAGGGGACACATGTTCTCTTTCTTTAAATGCAGGTACAGCTGCTCAGTAAACATGACAGTATGCCATGGAAGACTTGATATTCTTCGAGTGAGTCCTGTGAGGCACAGCTGCAGAGGGAAGGCCTGTGAAGCCAGCGGCGGACCTGCTGAGCTTAGAGCGGTGGTTAAGGGAAGCCTGGCCAGTGCCTCCTGGGGGCAAAATTCCTCCTCACCATCATGGCGGCTGTGCCCTGCCTGCTTCTTCCTCCCACCCCAGCCCTTCAGTCAGCCCAGGTTGGAGGCTGCTTACGTTCCTGTGAGGAAAGAACAGGTTTCTCTTCTGCTCACTTGCCTGTGGTTGTTGTTCAGTCACTAGGTTGTGTCTGACTCTTTGCAATGCCATGGACTGCAGCATGTCAAGCTTCCCTGTCCTTCACTATCTCATGGAGTTTGCTCAGATTCATGTCCATTGTGTCAGTGATGTTATCTAACCATCTTATCCTCTGCCACCCCCTTCTCCTTCTGCCCTCAATCTTTCCCAGCGTCAGGATCTTTTCTAATGAGTTGGCTCTTCGCATCAGGTGGCCAAAGGATCGGAGCTTCAGCATCAGTCCTTCCAGTAAATTCCTCCTGTGAACCAACCCTCTCAAAGAACAGGGAGCCTCTACAATACTCCTGCGACTCCGGAGACCAAGTAGGTGACTTACCACTCCAATCCACTGGCAGAGAGTCAGGAACAAATCAAAGAATTTAGAACTGGAAGGAAGTTTAAAGCCTTAAAAAACTACAGCCTTCTCATTTTATATGTGAAGAGCTGAGACTGTGTGAGAGCCTTGGAGCTTATCAGTGCCAGAGAAATGGGACAAGAACCCAAGTGTCTTGGGCAGGATTTTTGTAAGGGCGAGAGCGTGTCATTATCTCAGGAGATATGTGTATGCTGCCTCCAGGCCAGTGCTCATTCCTCTGTATAGTTACTAAGCAATGTTGGTAGGAAACATAATTTTACATGGGGTGACTTGGGGCTTCATATTTAAAGAAATGAATTATTGTGAGCCTGTCATGTGTAAACGAGTGCCAAACAGTTCTCTTCACACTGTTTTATAAAACAATCATAAGCCCCGCAGCTTTTTCCTTATTGGGCTGTGTCCTTAACTGAACTCACTGAGGCACTTCATCTTCTGTCCCTTTGAGTGTCTCACTCACACACTGAGGAAACTATACTTGAAATCTTGAATTCTCTGGCCCATATTTAGGGATGATTCTCTTTCTAGTAGATATTCTTTATCTGAGTCTTAAGACTAGGCAGCTGGGTATCCATTTAACAGGAAGACCTAAATTTCATCCCTTCCAGGCATAGTGCCCAACCTGCAAAGTGAAAATCCTTGCAACTCTTTCCTGCATTTGGCCTGATCTGTCTTGTGTAGTCACAGTAAATTTACACAAAGCACAGCGTGTTTAGGAAGTAGAAACAGACAAAAACACTTCATTCTTAGCATCCTGGAAGCAAATTGCATTGCTTTAGTTCTGCTCGCCATGAATGCATAGAGTAACAGGCTTTAGATATTGGCTCAGGCTTTAGATATTGGCTCTATGAAAGTTTTAAAGTAGGTGAATTTTTACAAAATTGTGTCTATTATGTGCCAGGCTTTTTTTTTTTTTTCACTTTTTTGTTTTCATTCTCCTTCTGGTTGGCATCTATCATAAAAACTTTATTTTGGGGAAAGAATTTGATTGGTTATTTATATTTTAGTTTATGTATTTATTTACTCAGTGAATATTTCATGAGCAACTACTATGTACCCGACATTATGCTATTTGTTTCGATACAATATGGAGAAAAAATTGACAAATTCATGCCTTTATGAAGCCATGAGAGAAGCTAGTGAGAGACACAATATAACAAAATAAATAAATGTAAGATAACAACTCGATAAAAGACAGAAATGGTATGGACCTAACAGAAGCAGAAGATATTAAGAAGAGGTGGCAAGAATACACGGAAGAACTGTACAAAAAAGATCTTCACGACCCAGATAATCATGATGATGTGATCACTCATCTAGAGCCAGACATCTTGGAATGTGAAGTCAAGTGGGCCTTAGAAAGCATCACTATGAACAAAGCTAGTGGAGGTGATGGAATTCCAGTTGAGCTGTTTCAAAACCTGAAAGATGATGCTGTGAAAGTGCTGCACTCAACCTGCCAGCAAATTTGGAAAACTCAGCAGTGGCCACAGGACTGGAAAAGGTCAGTTTTCATTCCAATCCCAAAGAAAGGCAATGCCAAAAAATGCTCCAACTACCGCACAATTGCACTCATCTCACATGCTAGTAAAGTAATGCTCAAAATTCTCCAAGCCAAGCTTCAGCAATACGTGAACCGTGAACTTCCTGATGTTCAAGCTGGTTTTAGAAAAGACAGAGTAACCAGAGATCAAATTGCCAACATCACCCTTGGACTGCAAGGAGATCCAACCAGTCCATTCTGAAGGAGATCAGCCCTGGGATTTCTTTGGAAGGAATGATGCTAAAGCTGAAACTCCAGTACTTTGGCCACCTCATGCGAAGAGTTGACTCATTGGAAAAGACTGTGATGCTGGGAGGGATTGGGGGCAGGAGGAGAAGGGGACGACCGAGGATGAGATGGCTGGATGGCATCACAGACTCGATGGACGTGAATCTGAGTGAACTCCGAGAGATGGTGATGGACAGGGAGGCCTGGCGTGCTGCAATTCATGGGGTCACAAAGAGTTGGACACGACTGAGCGACTGAGCGACTGAACTGGACTGAACTGAAGATAGCAACTTGAGGATAGCTGTGAAAGAGATATGCAAATTGCTAGGAGATAGGGGACTAGATCTGGTCATAAAAGCCAAGGGAAGCTTCCCTATAAAATGATACTTGAACAGAAATGTGAAGGAGTCAGAGTTATCAAGAAGGGAAGAGTGATTCAAGTCAGGAAAATAGTATATACAAAGGCTCTGCAATAGTGAAGGGTCAAGGGGGTATAGTTTGGCTACTCGATGAAGAGCCGCCTCACTGGAAAAGACCCTGATGCTGGGAAAGATTGAGGGCAGGATGAGAAGGGGACCACAGAGGATGAGATGGTTGGATGGCATCATTGACTCAATGGACATGAGTTTGAGCAAGCTCCAGGAGATAGTGAAGGACAGGGAAGCCTGGCGTGCTGCAGTCCATGGGATCACGAAGAGTCGGACTTGACATAGCAACTGAACAACAACAAAGGGGTATAGTACATATTATATTTTTGCTTTTGCTGTAATATGGTGAATAAGTTTGTTTGGGGATAAAAGGGATACCGGTAGACTTGTTAGGAGGTTATTAAAATAGACAAAGTTTGGGTAAAGCAGGTGAGGAAGACGTAGAGGAGCAGACAGTTTTGACAGAATTGGGGGATAGTTTGGGCATGGAGGTGAAGGGAGGCCACTTCTGGCTTTCAGGTTGGTTCTACTGGATGACTAGTACATTGAGATGGGAACCAAGGAAGGAAACCAGGTTAGGAGTATTGGCGGGTATGGGGAATGATGAAAGCTTGAATTCATTAAGCTTGGGCACCTTCAAGAATTCTAAGAGGACAAACTTGCCAGTTGTATAATCAGGTTTGAAGCTTGAGGAGACAGAGGCTTGGGCTGGAGATGTGAATTTGTGAGTCATCTGTGTTTGGATAATAATGAAGACATTGAGTAGAGACAAGAGCACCTGGGAGGAGAGTATTTTCAATTGGATTTAAATAGATGCTTTGCTTTCCTCTGGGGATGTGCCTTTTGAGCCTTGTCTAAGTACAGAATAAAGCTCTTTGTTTCCTGAGCAACGTCTTTCCAGTTTTAGAGCAGGTGGGCAAACTTATGAATTGGGCAAAAATGTCCATAAAATTATGCCACATAGGTGGATCCTCCTGGGCTTCTGAAAAATTAACCAAAAAGGCTTGAAAGGTATTTTTTTAATCCTTAATAAAAATCAACTTTTAGCTATCTTCTTGGGAAGCGGATAGTACATATGGAGAGAACAGGTAAAATCTCTTCAAGAAAATCAAAGATACCAGGGGAACATTTCATGCAAAGATGGGCTCGATAAAGGACAGAAATGGTATGGACCTAACAGAAGCAGAAGATATTAAGAAGAGGTGGCAAGAATACACAGAAGAACTGTACAAAAAAGATCTTCATGACCCAGATAACCACAATGGTGTGATCACTCATCTAGAGCCAGACATCTTGGAATGTGAAGTCAAGTGGGCCTTAGAAAGCATCACTACGAACAAAGCTAGTGGAGGTGATGGAATTCCAGTTGAGCTGTTTCAAAACCTGAAAGATGATGCTGTGAAAGTGCTGCACTCAACCTGCCAGCAAATTTGGAAAACTCAGCAGTGGCCACAGGACTGGAAAAGGTCAGTTTTCATTCCAATCCCAAAGAAAGGCAATGCCAAAAAATGCTCCAACTACTGCACAGTTGCACTCATCTCACATGCTAGTAAAGTAATGCTCAAAATCCTCCAAGCCAGGCTTCAGGAATACGTGAACCGTGAACTCCCTGATGTTCAAGCTGGCTTTAGAAAAGGCAGAGGAACCAGAGATCAAATTGCCAACATCCGCTGGATCATGGAAAAAGCAAGAGAGTTCC
>SJYT01040248.1:0-48868 GCA_006410635.1 Cephalophus harveyi
AAGTGAAAGGCTGGCCTTTGCTAAGCACAAACTAGTGACTCAATAATAACAGCAGAGAAGTTGGGATAAATGCATAGATATAGTAACTGTGAAAGCTCTAGTACTTTGGCCACCTGATGTGAAGAGTCAGCTACTTGGAAAAGACCCTGATGCTGGGAAAAATTGAAGACAAAAGGAGAAGTGGGTGGCAGAGGATGAGATGATTGAATAGTATCACTGACTCAATGGACACAAGTTTGAACGAACTCTGAGAAATAGTGAAGGACAGGGAAGTTGGCATGCTTCAGTCCATGGTGTCACAGAAAGTTGGACATGACTTAGCGACTGAACAGCAACAAAGTGTGAATGTGATGGTAGAGATTGTGAACATTGTCATGTGATTTCTTTTATGTTCTGAGCTACTATCATTCAGCTGGTGAAATTGTGAGTGAGAGAATAGGTGGGAGATTTAAAGAGTAAGAAAATAGGGCACTTTCATCTGTGAGAGAAGACTAGAGAAATTTAGTATGATTTATAGCAGTAAGTAAACTCTTGATGAAAGTGAAAGAGGAGAGTGAAAAAGTTGGCTTAAAACTCAACATTCAGAAAATGAAGATCATGGCATCCGGTCCCATCACTTCATGGCAAATAGATGGGGAAACAGTGGAAACAGTGTCAGACTTTATTTTTGGGGGCTCCAAAATCAGTGCTGATGGTGACTGCTGCCATGAAATTAAAAGATGCTTACTCCTTGGAAGAAAAGTTATGACCATCCTAGATTAGCATTTTCAAAACCAGAGACATTACTTTGCCGACTAAGGTCCATCTAGTCAAGGCTATGGTTTTTCCAGTAGTCATGTATGGATGTGAGAGTTGGACTGTGAAGAAAGCTGAGCTCCAAAGAATTGATGCTTTTGAACTGTGGTGTTGGAGAAAACTCTTGAGAGTCCCTTGGACTGCAAGGAGATCTAACCAGTCCATTCTGAAGGAGATCAGCACTGGGATTTCTTTGGAAAGAATGATGCTAAAACTGAAACTCCAGTACTTTGGCCACCTCATGCGCAGAGTTGACTCATTGGAAAAGACTCTGATGCTGGGAGGGATTGGGGGCAGGAGGAGAAGGGGACGACCGAGGATGAGATGGCTGGATGGCATCACTGACTCAACGGACGTGAATCTGAGTGGACTCCGGGAGATGGTGATGGACAGGGAGGCCTGGCGTGCTGTGATTCATGGGGTCGCAAAGAGTCAGACACGACTGAGCAACTGAACTGAACTGATAGCAGTAAGAGCCAAATTAATGTGAATACTCATGAATTTGAAGGGATCTCAGGTATTATGATTGCACGCTTTCTCTAGATCTGACAAAGCCATCCATCACCCAAGTTTAACATCTAAATGTTTAAAGCAGAGAGATTACAATGGATTCTCTAAATATAGGATATGTATTTAGGGGAAAAGTTTTAGAAAATGGACAAATACTTGGGGAGTAGCTTGAAATCAAAAGAAGTCAAAAAAGCACTGAGGGACTGGATTCAATCTCCATTTTTTCCAACTAAAAAGTAGTATTTGTAATGGGAATTAATAGAAACTTTCATATTAATACTTTTCAGCAAAACTGTACTCCCAAAGGAAAATACAGTCCTTGGAGGGGTTGGCTTAACAAGCTCCATGGGGGTAACATTTATTACATCATGAAACTTTCCAAAAGTAGAATATGAAGAGCAATTTTGAGAAAAATTACACAACACATACATATCCTTGGGGATTGTACTGTGGGACATGGTTCATAATGTATGGCTGAGATCTATTAAATTCCTATATCAACATCCTCTTGATGAAGGACAACCTGAGATTCTAACATAGTTCTTACTTCTCAGCATAAGCAGGCACGCGCACACACACACACTCATCACTCATACATACACACACATGCACACTGACAGCAAGCTGAAGAGCCAAGAGGAGAGGGGTAGGTTTTGCTCTAGCCTGTAGGGAAGACAGAATGGTGAGAAGACGCTTAGTAATTTGTTCTCTAGACTCGACAGGAATGCCTCTGGGGGTGGGCTGGTTTTAAGTGGTCAGACTCTAAAACCTTCTCTTCTAGAGGATCCTGAGCACCCTGAGTTCTTCTCTGTCAGGACAGAAAAGGTGTCTGGGACTCAACCATCCACTGCACTCACTCCAGGGAACAGGTGACTCAGCTCCAGCCATTCCCCATCTCTGTGAGTTTTCCTCTACATTCCAGCCCAAAGTGAGAAAAATACCAGAAATAGTAGCAGCTCCCAGTTGTATAAATCCTTACTTACACATTGATTAATGGTTTAAGAAGAGCAGGAGAGAAGGCTGGTAGAATCATCAGGTTTAGGAAAAAGAAAAAAACACCCTTTTGAAGACCCCTTTCTTGCTCTGTGCTGGGGTTTGAGTCACATCTGATATCGTATCTGATATCGTATCTGATATCCACATGTGATATCCATGGATATCGGATGTGACTGTTATAGGTTTCTTACTCCTCCTAGTCAGAGCCCCTCCCTGGTGCCCCACGTGTGGGCAGAAGCTGGTGAAACTCAATGTCCCTGAATCACAGCATCAAACTAAGAGGGGCATAAGATCCTCTAGAGCATTTGCCTCCCTTCCATGCCCCCACGTGTGGGCAGAAGCTGGTGAACCTCAATGTCCCTGAATCACAGCATCAAACTAAGAGGGACATAAGATCCTCTAGAGCGTTTGCCTCCCTTCCATGCGATGAAGCCGGAGGTGTTATGTGACTTGTCCTTCGCTGTCTTTCATTTCTTCCTTGGCTGAGAAGCATCTGTTCCTTCTGCATCCTAGATATGTCCTCCTGCCAGGAAAGTGAGAACACTGGAGCTCCTTTCCTTTCTGCTCAGTAGGGCGGTGTGAGTAAGTGGCTGGGAGAAACCCTCTAGCCATTTGATAAAGATCCGGTTATTTTTCCTTTTGTAGCAAGGAACCTGGTACCTGTACCAATTTTGCTTACCATGATTTGCTTCCANTCCTGCCAGGAAAGTGAGAACACTGGAGCTCCTTTCCTTTCTGCTCAGTAGGGCGGTGTGAGTAAGTGGCTGGGAGAAACCCTCTAGCCATTTGATAAAGATCCGGTTATTTTTCCTTTTGTAGCAAGGAACCTGGTACCTGTACCAATTTTGCTTACCATGATTTGCTTCCAGAATTTCTCTTCAGGGATGGTTGTCCTCAACTGAGGATAACTAAACCTGATATTCTTCACAAGGATATATAATAATTTCCAGAATATCTTAATTACTAATTCCTTCCATGATATAAAGTCCAAGCATAGGAATTAAAACTATATATATCATCTATCTTTAGATATTTTTCTCATATTATTGAGGAATATGTTAGCTTTTTAGAAACCAGGCTTTGGCCATGAGTGATAAAAGTCACATCATAGTTTGTAGCATTTTTTAATTGAAAATTATGATGTTAAATAGTAATGTTGTTTAGCCTGTAATAACTATGTTGGTAAAGACATCTCTGTATAATGGATGGTGTAGGTCTTTAAATAACACATCATTCCTTCTTGTCATTCATCTAGGAAACAGGAGTACCTCTTTGAGCCCCAAAGTGAAATTAAGAAGAAACTATAGATTAGAAGCAAAGTGAGAAATTCATATCTTAGGGTTAATTAAAACCATATATGTAAAAAGATGTCTTAAGGAGAAAATGCCTGTAGAATGAACCTCAGGAAATGTATTTTATATCAGGTTTGGCTAAATTGTATTAAAATGTGAGAATCAGCATGGTAAAAGTAGAAAAGTTGAAGTGGAACAACTTCACAGGAAAGGTGAACTTGAGTTTACAGTTCTGACTGTTAAATTAGGATCTTTTCCCACTGAATGGTTTCTTCTAGGGCCAATATCTTTTGATTTTTTGACTTGTTTGCTTTTTAGAAATGATGATGATGGTGATGGATATAGGTAGAAAGATGATAGAAATTTGAGAACTTCCATGTCTAGGAATATGCAATAAGAAAATAATAAAACATATATGCAAAAAATATGTATAAAATTAAATCTATGGCATTATATTGCATATAGCCTGGTTAGAAGGTAATGTATTAAATCAATTAAAATATTTGTATGCAATAAAATAGTATGCAAATGTTTAAAGTATATTGCATTGAAACATTTTGATATGGAAAATGTACCTGGCATGATTTAAATGAGAGAAATAAAACTGTTTATATAATTTAATTATTTTTTAAAAACATAGATAGTGAGTAATGGGAAACTATATGTACAAGTTATTAGCAATGATCACTTTTGGCCATAGGTTTCACATATGTATTATTTTATGAAATGTCATGTTTTACTAAGACTTAGGAAAACTTGATGTCAAAATTTCCTATGAGATAAATGCTAACTTGTTCACAGAATGAATCAGACCATTGAAATTTTAATTTGTAATTCTAAAATTTCTAAGAACCTGCTGCTGCTGCTAAGTCGCTTCAGTCGTGTCCGACTCTGTGTGACCCCAGAGACGGCAGCCCACCAGGCTCCACTGTCCCTGGGATTCTCCAGGCAAGAACACTGGAGTGGGTTGCCATTTTCTTCTCCAGTGCATGAAAGTGAAAAGTGAAAGTGAAGTCTCTCAATCGTGTCCGACTCTTAGCGACTCCATGGACTGCAGCCCACCAGGCTCCTCTGCCCCTGGGGTTTTCCAGGCAAGAGTACTGGAGTGGGGTGCCATTGCCTTCTCCATTCTAAGAGCCTAGCATCATCTAAATACAAAGAAAACCAAAAAGTGTAAATAATTCTAAATATGCTTTTGCTTAAAAAGTAAACTTTATATAATATTTATATCATTTTCTTCAATAGTAGTGTTAAATTAGTGATGTTCTCCAAAAGAAGTCAGTAAACATGTGTTAGACTTAGATAAGTGAAGCTGAGAATTCATTATTCAGTTAACAACTTAGGTACTCTCCCAAATTGTATATGGTTTCTGTTGAATGAGAATATTAGAAATTTGGCAACAATCCTGATAAAAATATAGCTTACTATCCAATAAATCCAGGTACTGATTTAAAAACATGATTCTTCAATAAGAAACCAAATTTCTTTTTTACTCATATAGATGAACTTTATTTTTTTCCCCTTTTTAAAAAAGTTTTAGTTGGTGGATAAGTAGCTTACCATATTGTCTTGGTTTCTGCCATGTATCAACATGAATCAGCCATAGGTATACATATGTCCCTTCCCTCTTGAATTTTCGTCTCACCCATCTAAGTTGTCACAGAGAACTGGATTTGAGCTCCCTGCATCATACAGCAAATTTTATGTACGGTAATGTATATGTCCAATGCTACTCTCTCAAACTGTCCTGCCCTCTCCTTCCCCCCACTGTGTCCGCAAATCTGTTCTTTATGTCTGCATCCCTTTTGCTGCCCTGCAAATGAGTTCATGAGTACCATTTTTCTAGATTCTGCATATATGCATTAATATACAATATTTGTTTTTCTCTTTCTGAATTGCTTCACTCTGTATAATAGACTCTTAAGTTCATCCACCTCATTAGAACTGATTCCAATGTATTCCTTTTTATGACTGAATAGCATTCCATTGTATATATATGTGCCACAGCCTCTTTATCCATTTATCTGTTAAAGGGCATCTAGGTTGTTTTCGTGTCCTAGCTATTGTAAAACCCACTCCAGTGTTCTTGCCTGGAGAATCCCAGGGATGGCGGAGCCCAATGGGCTGCCATCTGTGGGGTCGCATAGAGTCGGACACGACTGAAGCGACTTAGCAGCAGCAGCTATTGTAAATAGTGCTGTGGGGAACACTGGGGTACATGTGTCTTTTTCAATTATGGAGAAACTAAATGTTTTTAGTGAAATAACTTGATTCAAAGCTGAAGTAAAAAAAATCTACAAGATAAGTACAGAATAATTTAAGCCAGAAGGAACAAAGTACTTAAAATTATGAATTCAATTCAGTTCATTTCAGTCGCTCAGTCGTGTCCGACTCTTTGCTACCCCATGGACTGCAGCATGCCAGGCCTCCCTGTCCATCACCAACTCCAAGAGTTTACTCAAAATCATGTGCATTGAGTAGATGATGCCATTTAACCATCTCAGCCTCTGTCGTCCCCTTCTCCTCCTGCCCTCAATCTTTCCCAGCATCAGGGTCTTTTCCAATGAGTTAGTTCTTTGCATCAGGTGGCCAAAGTACTGGAGTTTCAGCTTCAGCATCAGTCCTTCCAATGAATGTTCAGGACTGATTTCCTTTAGGACAGACTGGCTGGATCTCCTTGCAGTCCAAGGGACTCTTAAGAGTCTTCTCCAACACCACAGTTCAAAAGCATCAGTTCTTCGGTGCTCAACTTTTTTATAGTCCAACTCTCACATCCATACATGACTACTGGAAAAACCATAGCTTTGACTAGACAGACCTTTGTCGGCAAAGTAATGTCTCTGCTTTTTAATATGCTGTCTAGGTTAGTCATAACTTTTCTTCCAAGGAGCAAGCATCTTTTAATTTCATGGCTGCAGTCATTATCTGCAGTGATTTTGGAGCACGCCAAAATGAAGTCTGTCACTGTTTCCATTGAGTCCTATAGAAAGTGAACAGAAAATAGATGACTTCTACGATCTGTTCATTGGACCTAGCAAATAGATAATTGGTATCATTGAAATGAAGTTTCATATTCTGACCAGATGTTTTCAAGACAAAATAGGAGCAGAAATTTTCCAGATAGAAATTGCTGGAGAAAAATTCATGAGTAGGCAAGAGTGGTAGAATTCATAGCGTAAGTTTTAGACTGGTCTTCTCTGGGAAAAAAACTCAGCTCCAAATTCAGATAAATGCACAAATCCAGTAGCTCATTCGGTATGTTAGTGCTGTCTGTCACCTTCTTGCTTTCATAGTTACTTTCGCAGTTGCTTTCTCACTAGCTGAGACCATGGGTGGAAGGAATTATGGGAGATTTAAAGAAAGAACATTCAAAAAACCATCTGGAAGAAGACTAAGGAAACAGAATGGTTTCTGGGAGCATCAGGGACCAATTGATGTGAACACCCATGAGTTTAAGGGGTCTGAGTCATCATGTTTGTGTGTTGTCTGTGGATCTGTGTGTGCAGGCAAACCCATCCATCATCTAAATTTAATGTTCACGACACTAAACAGAGAGGAGACAATGATATCTCTAAATGTAGGACATGTATTTAGGGAAAAAGTGTTATCAAAATGAGACAAATACTTAAGGAATAGCCTAAAGCAGGGAAGTGAAGTGAACGTGAAAGTCGCTCAGTCGTGTCTGACTCTTTGTGACCCCGTGGACCATATAGTCCATAGAATTCTCCAGGCCAGAACTGGAGTGGATAGCCTTCCCCTTTTCCAGGGGATCTTCCCAACCCAGGGATCGAACCCAGGTTTCCCACAGTGCAGGTGGATTTTTTACCAGCTGAACCACCAGGGAAGCCCAGGAATACTGGAGCGGGTTGCCCATCCCTTCTCCAGTGGATCTTCCTGACCCAGGAATCAAACCAGAGTCTCCTGCATTACGGGAGGATTCTTTGCCAGCTGAGCTTTCAGGGAAGCCCTGGGGAAATAGGGTTGTTTCTCAAAGAGTTTCCAAGTAATTGTTAATATTTGCAGTGGAAAATTTGATAATTATTGCACATTAACACTTCCCAGCAGACAGAGATTGTTCACTCCCTGAGAAAGGTCCAATCCTTTGAGGGGCTGCTGTAACAAGGTCCTTGGGGACTGCACTTATTACTTCATGAATCTTTCCAGCTGTAGCATACAGATGCAGGAACAAGTGCATAATATCGAGATCAAGTGCATAATACATATCCTTGGGGATTTTACTTATGGGACAAGCACTGAAGTGTGACTTATCTGTAGAAGTTTCATACCAAGATTCTCCTGAGTACAGACCTCTTTGCCTTTCTTCTTGAGTTCTTATCTCTCTGCATAAACAGGTTCACAACCGTGCACATGCACACCCACACTCCCATAGACGGCACAGCAGGAGACCCAAGAGAGGAGGGGCAGGCTTTGCGCGCCTTTGTAGGAAAGACCTAGAACAGTGAGAGTATGCTTTGCCATTTGTTCCCTGGGCTCTCCAGGAATGTCGCTGGGGAATGGGCTGGCTTTAGGTGATCAGACTCTAAAGCCGTCACACCTAGAGGCTCCTGAACACCCTGAATCCTGTCCTTCCGTCAGGACAGAAAAGGTGTCTGGGACTCCCCATCTACTGCACTCACTCCAGGGAGCAGGAGACTCAGCTCCAGCCATTCCCATCTCTGTGAGTTTTCCTCTACATTCAAGTCCAAGTTGAGGAAAAGATCAGAATAGTAGCAGCTCCCAGTTATATAAATCCTTATTTACACATTGATTAATGGTTTCAGAAGAGCAGGGGAGAAGGCTGGCAGAATCATCAGGTTTAGGGAAAAGAAAAAAGCTACCCTTCTGAAGACCCCTTTCTTGCTCTGTGCTGGGATGCGCGCCTTTGTAGGAAAGACCTAGAACAGTGAGAGTATGCTTTGCCATTTGTTCCCTGGGCTCTCCAGGAATGTCGCTGGGGAATGGGCTGGCTTTAGGTGATCAGACTCTAAAGCCGTCACACCTAGAGGCTCCTGAACACCCTGAATCCTGTCCTTCCGTCAGGACAGAAAAGGTGTCTGGGACTCCCCATCTACTGCACTCACTCCAGGGAGCAGGAGACTCAGCTCCAGCCATTCCCATCTCTGTGAGTTTTCCTCTACATTCAAGTCCAAGTTGAGGAAAAGATGAGAAATAGTAGCAGCTCCCAGTTATATAAATCCTTATTTACACATTGATTAATGGTTTCAGAAGAGCAGGGGAGAAGGCTGGCAGAATCATCAGGTTTAGGGAAAAGAAAAAAGCTACCCTTCTGAAGACCCCTTTCGTGCTCTGTGCTGGGATCTCAGAGTCACATCTGATATCCACGCTGTCTAAACGTAGGTTTCTTACTCCTCCTCGTCAGAGCCCCTCCCTGGTGCCCCATTTTATTGGAAGGGGCTGGTAAACTCAGTGTCCCGAAGTCGCGGTGGCAAAGGGGCGTAAGAACATCTAGAGCTGATGTCTCTCCTTACAAACGATGAATCCAGAAGTCTTGTGTAACTTGTCCTTCATTGTCGTTTACTCCTCCCTCTGCTGAGGACCATCTGCTCCTACTGAATCCTGGAAATGTCCTGCCAGGAAGTGAGAACAACGGGGCTCCTTTCTTTGCTGCCCGGTAGGAAGGTGTTTAATAAAGAGCAGGGAGAAATCCTCTAGCTACCTGATAAAGATCCCATTAGTGTTTCTTTTGCAGCAGGGAAGCTGGTAAAGGTTCTATCTAGTTTAACCTGCTTTGCTGTCTAGAATTATTCTCTAGTGATGGGTGTCCTCATTTGAGGGAAATCCTGTGTCATCTTCTAGAGTGTGATAACCTGAGTACCACTGTCACTTAGCAGCTTTAGGGGGAAGTGCTAGCTGGTGAAAATATGGTGAAGTGTCCCTACTACAGTAGCAGTTTCTCTATTTACATGTCTGTGCACCTGGCAAGTTTTCAGTGAATATTTTTGTCTTACCCCTTCACATTTAAGTCAGTTTTTTTAAATGGAATAAATGAAAATCTATCATTTCTAAATTTTGCTGTTGAAAAAGAAAATTAAGATAATCCATAGTATTTCTAGTCTAACGAGGCATAGGATTTCTAATACTTTCCTCTAAACTGCAACAATTTGTTATTTTCATAAATATTTCAGCATTCTAATTTTTAATATTCAAATTACTATTTATGAAGCTAACAGTTTTCATGTTCATATAATCTGACTTCTGTTTTATAAAAGATGAGAGTTGATGATCTGTTAACAGGGAATTACTGGAAGGCATTCTAGGAAGCCCTGACTGAGCTTATAAACCATCAGGGTCCACGGAGGTATGAGGAGTAGGAGCAAAAGATTTCACTTCAGCAACAGGTCAGAGAAAGCAGTGATCACTCTGTAGACACGAAGCAGGATAGGAGATGTCCTAGGACTAATCAAGTCTTCTGATAATCATCCTGCAGGATACTGTTTATTAATGCATCTCATTATTTTTTAACTAGAAAAAAAATCTCTAAGTACATGTTAAAATTAAGCAGAAATTTAAATATAGTCAGTGAATGTCCTTTAAGGTATATCCTTATTTTATATACAATGTGACACATGTATTCTTTTAGCTTGTAGTGGAAACATGCCTGAAATATAGATTACATTTTCTAGATATTCAGGCTTTCACAGCTGAACTTAGAGGCTAATATCAGATAAACAGGAGCTCCATGGAAAGATGAGGAAGAAGGACAGGCATTAGAGAGCATGAGTCTGGGAGCCAGAGAATCAGGCAGTGTTATTAGGATACTGATGGTGAAAGGCAAAAAGCTGCTGGAGATTTGATTTACGTGTAAATTTTCAATTTGTGTAGAAGACTAATTTTACATTAAACTGCATTACTACATCCCTCAGTAGTAGTCAGGTCAGGAAGGCAGATCAGAACTAACAGGTAAACCAGGATCCACCATGGAGGCTCTGAATGCTTGTGCTGACATTAGTAACTCTGATGTTTCTGCCAGCTTCACTGTAACCCCAGAACCTAAAACTAATATTTTAGAGACATGCACCAAAACAGAATAAGAGCCTTAGAAACACACACACACACACACACTCACTTATCACTCATACATACACACACATGCACACTGACAGCAAGCTGAAGAGCCAAGAGGAGAGGGGTAGGTTTTGCTCTAGCCTGTAAGGAAGACAGAATGGTGAGAAGACGCTTAGTAATTTGTTCCCTGGACGCGACAGGAATGCCTCTGGGATGGGCTGGTTTTAAGTGGTCAGACTCTAAAACTCTCACTTCTAGAGGATCCTGAGCACCCTGAGTTCTTCTCTGTCAGGACAGAAAAGGTGTCTGGGACTCAACCATCCACTGCACTCACTACAGGGAATGGGTGACTCAGCTCCAGCCATTCCCCATCTCTGTGAGTTTTCCTCTACATTCCAGCCCAAATTGAGAAAAATACCAGAAATAGTAGCAGCTCCCAGTTGTATAAATCCTTACTTACACATTGATTAATGGTTTAAGAAGAGCAGGAGAGAAGGCTGGTAGAATCATCAGGTTTAGGAAAAAGAAAAAAACACCCTTTTGAAGACCCCTTTCTTGCTCTGTGCTGGGGTCTGAGTCACATCTGATATCGTATCTGATATCGTATCTGATATCCACATGTGATATCCATGGATATCGGATGTGACTGTTATAGGTTTCTTACTCCTCCTAGTCAGAGCCCCTCCCTGGTGCCCCATGTGTGGGCAGAAGCTGGTGAAACTCAATGTCCCTGAATCACAGCATCAAACTAAGAGGGACATAAGATCATCTAGAGCGTTTGCCTGCCTTCCATGCGATGAAGCCAAAGGTGTTATGTGACTCGTCCTTCGCTGTCTTTCATTTCTTCCTTGGCTGAGAAGCATTTGTTCCTTCTACATCCTAGATATGTCCTCCTGCCAGGGAAGTGAGAACACTGGAGCTCCTTTCCTTTCAGCTCAATAGGGTGGTGTGAGTAAGTGGCTGGGAGAAACCCTCTAGCCATTTGATAAAGATCCGGTTGTTTTTTCTTTTGTAGCAAGGAACCTGGTACCTGTACCAATTTAGCTTACCGTGATTTGCTTCCAGAATTTCTCTTCAGGGATGGTTGTCCTCAACTGAGGATAACTAAACCTGATATTCTTCACAAGGATATATAATAATTTCCAGAATATCTTAATTACTAATTCCTTCCATGATATAAAGTCCAAGCATAGGAGTTAAAACTGTATATATCATTTATCCATAGCAGGCTGGAGGCGCCCGACCTCTTTGGGCTTCCCTGGTGGCTCAGACGGTAAAGCGTCTGCCCGCAATGCAGGAGACCCAGTTCGATTCCTGGGTTGGGAAGATCCCCTGGAGAAGGCAATGGCAATCCACTCCAGCACTCTTGCCTGGAAAATCCCATGGACGGAGGAGCCTGATAGGCTACAGTCCATGGGGTCGCAAAGAGTCGGACACGACTGAGCGACTTGACTTGACTATATCATCTGTCTTTAGATATTTTTCTCATATTATTGAGGAATATGTTAGTTTTTTAGAAACCAGGCTTTGGCCATGAGTGATAAAAGTCACATCATAGTTTGCAATATTTTTTAATTGAAAATTATGATGTTAATTAAATAATAATAGAAGGACATGGCAACCCACTCCAGTGTTCTTGCCTGGAGAATCCCAGGGATGGGAGAGCCCGGTGGGCTGCCGTCTATGGGGTCGCACAGAGTCGGACACGACTGAAGTGACTTAGCATTGTTTAACCTGTAATAACTATGTTGGTAAAGACATCTCTGTATAATGGATGGTGTAGGTCTTGAAGTAACACGTCATTGCTTCTTGTCATTCATCTAGGAAACAGGAGTACCTCTTTGAGCCCCAAAGTGAAATTAAGAAGAAACTATAGATTAGAAGCAAAGTGAGAAATTCATATCTTAGGGTTAATTAAAACCATATATGTATAAAGATGTCTTAAGGAGAAAATGCCTGTAGAATGAACCTCAGGAAATGTATTTTATATCAGGTTTGGCTAAATTGTATTAAAATGTGAGAATCAGCATGGTAAAAGTAGAAAAGTTGAAGTGGAACAACTTCACAGGAAAGGTGAACTTGAGTTTACAGTTCTGACTGTTAAATTAGGATCTTTTCCCACTGAATGGTTTCTTCTAGGGCCAATATCTTTTGATTTTTTGACTTGTTTGCTTTCTAGAAATGATGATGATGGTGATGGATATAGGTAGAAAGATGATAGAAATTTGAGAACTTCCATGTCTAGGAATATGCAATAAGAAAATAATAAAACATATATGCAAAAAATATGTATAAAATTAAATCTATGGCATTATATTGCATATAGCCTGGTTAGAAGGTAATGTATTAAATCAATTAAAATATTTGTATGCAATAAAATAGTATGCAAATGTTTAAAGTATATTGCATTGAAACATTTTGATATGGAAAATGTACCTGGCATGATTTAAATGAGAGAAATAAAACTGTTTATATAATTTAATTATTTTTTAAAAACATAGATAGTGAGTAATGGGAAACTATATGTACAAGTTATTAGCAATGATCACTTTTGGCCATAGGTTTCACATATGTATTATTTTATGAAATGTCATGTTTTACTAAGACTTAGGAAAACTTGATGTCAAAATTTCCTATGAGATAAATGCTAACTTGTTCACAGAATGAATCAGACCATTGAAATTTTAATTTGTAATTCTAAAATTTCTAAGAACCTGCTGCTGCTGCTAAGTCGCTTCAGTCGTGTCCGACTCTGTGTGACCCCAGAGACGGCAGCCCACCAGGCTCCACTGTCCCTGGGATTCTCCAGGCAAGAACACTGGAGTGGGTTGCCATTTTCTTCTCCAGTGCATGAAAGTGAAAAGTGAAAGTGAAGTCTCTCAATCGTGTCCGACTCTTAGCGACTCCATGGACTGCAGCCCACCAGGCTCCTCTGCCCCTGGGGTTTTCCAGGCAAGAGTACTGGAGTGGGGTGCCATTGCCTTCTCCATTCTAAGAGCCTAGCATCATCTAAATACAAAGAAAACCAAAAAGTGTAAATAATTCTAAATATGCTTTTGCTTAAAAAGTAAACTTTATATAATATTTATATCATTTTCTTCAATAGTAGTGTTAAATTAGTGATGTTCTCCAAAAGAAGTCAGTAAACATGTGTTAGACTTAGATAAGTGAAGCTGAGAATTCATTATTCAGTTAACAACTTAGGTACTCTCCCAAATTGTATATGGTTTCTGTTGAATGAGAATATTAGAAATTTGGCAACAATCCTGATAAAAATATAGCTTACTATCCAATAAATCCAGGTACTGATTTAAAAACATGATTCTTCAATAAGAAACCAAATTTCTTTTTTACTCATATAGATGAACTTTATTTTTTTCCCCTTTTTAAAAAAGTTTTAGTTGGTGGATAAGTAGCTTACCATATTGTCTTGGTTTCTGCCATGTATCAACATGAATCAGCCATAGGTATACATATGTCCCTTCCCTCTTGAGAATGAATCAGACCATTGAAATTTTAACTTGTAATTCTAAAATTTCTTAGAGCCTAGCATTATCTAAATATAAAGTAAACCAAAAAGTATAAGTAATTTTAATTCTAAATATACTTTTGCCTAAAAAGTAAACTTTCATATAATATTTATATCATTTTCTTCAATAGTAGTGTTAAATTAGTGATGTTCTCCAAAAGAAGTCAGTAAACATGTGTTAGGATTAGACAAGAGAAGCTGAGAATTCATTACTCAGTTAAAAACTTAGGTACTCTCACAAATTGTATATGGTTTCTGTTGAACAAGGATATTAGAAATTTGGCAACAATCCTGATAAAAATATTAATAACTTAATATCCAATAAATCCAGATACTGATTTAAAAACATGATTCTTCAATAAGAAACCAAATTTCTTTTTTACTCATATAGATGAACTTTATGTTTTTCCCCTTTTTAAAAAAGTTTTAGTTGGAGGATAATTAGCTTACCATATTGTCTTGGTTTCTGCCATGTATCAACATGAATCAGCCATAGGTATACATATGTCCCTTCCCTCTTGAATTTTCGTCTCACCCATCTAAGTTGTCACAGAAAACTGGATTTGAGCTCCCTGCATCATACAGCAAATTTTATGTACGGTAATGTATATGTCCAATGCTACTCTCTCAAACTGTCCTGCCCTCTCCTTCCCCCCACTGTGTCCACAAATCTGTTCTTTATGTCTGCATCTCTTTTGCTGTCCTGCAAATGAGTTCATGAGTACCATTTTCCTAGATTCTGCATATATGCATTAATATACAATATTTATTTTTCTCTTTCTGAATTGCTTCACTCTGTATAATAGACTCTTAAGTTCATCCACCTCATTAGAACTGATTCCAATGTATTCCTTTTTATGACTGTATAGCATTCCATTGTATATATATGCACCATAGCCTCTTTATCCATTCATCTGTTAAAGGGCATCTAGGTTGTTTTCATGTCCTAGCTATTGTAAATAGTGCTGTGGGCAACATTGGGGTACATGTGTCTTTTTCAATTATGGAGAAACTAAATGTTTTTAGTGAAATAACTTGATTCAAAGATGAAGTAAAAAAAAATCTACAAGATAAGTACAGAATAATTTAAGCCAGAAGGAACAAAGTACTTAAAATTATGAATTCAGTTGCTACCCCATGGACTGCGGCACGCCAGGCCTCCCTGTCCATCACCAATTCCAAGAGTTTAGTCAAACTCACATGCATTGAGTAGATGATGCCATTTAACCATCTCATCCTCTGTCATCCCCTTCTCCTCCCACCTTCAATCTTTCCCAGCGTCAGGATCTTTTCAAATGAGTTAGTTCTTTGCATCAGGTAGCCAAAGTATTGGAGTTTCAGATTCAGCATCAGTCCTTCCAATGAATGTTCAAGACTGATTTCCTTTAGGACAGACTGGCTGGATCTTGCAATCCACGGGACTCTTAAGAGTCTTCTCCAACACCACAGTTCAAAAGCATCAATTCTTTGGCGCTCAACTTTTTTTTATAGAACAGCTCTCATATCCATATATGACTACTGGAAAAACCATAGCTTTGACTAGACAGACCTTTGTCGGCAAAGTAATGTCTCTGCTTTTTAATATGCTGTCTAGGTTAGTCCTAACTTTTCTTCCAAGGAGCAAACATCTTTTAATTTCATGGCTTCAGTCATCATCTGCAGTGATTTTGTAGCCCCCCAAAATAAAGTCTGTCACTGTTTCCATTGTTTTCCCATCTATTTCCCATGAAGTGATGGGACCAGATGCCATGATCTTAGTTTTCTGAATGTTGAGTTTTAAGCCAGCTTTTTCACTCTCCTCTTTCACTTTCATCAAGAGGTTCTTAAGTTCTTTGCTTTCTGCCATAAGGGTGGTGTCATCTGCATGTTTGAGGTTATTGATATTTCTCCCAACAATCTTGATTGCAGTTTGTGCTTCATCCAGTCCAGCATTTCTCATTATGTACTCTGCATGTAAGCTTAAGCAGGGTGATAATATACAGCCTTGACATACTCCTTTTCCTGTTTGGAACCAGTCTGTTGTTCCATGTCCAGTTCTAACCATTGCTTCTGGACCTGCATAAAGATTTCTCAGGAGGCAGGTAAGGTGGTCTGGTATTCTCATCTCTTTAAAAATATAATGGAATTAACTTGGAGATACCACCTTAACCAAGTAATACACAGTAGTATCACCTATATTGGGATCACCTATATTGGGATTACTTAACATTATTCATGTATTCATAAAACGTTTTAAGATTAACAAGTTACATTTTTTCCTACCAAAAATTTATAATGCTAAATAAAACATGGGAAATCCATGGAAAACCACAAGTGAGAGATATTATACAAAATAAGAACTCATAGTCTTCAAAAACATCAATGTCAAGGAAAGAAAACTGATTAACTTTCAGACTAGAGGTGGTAAAATATTATATGTGACATTGGACTTCAGTCTTGGACCAGAGGGGCTGAAATGCTATTCCTAAAATAGTGAATCATGTTATCATCTCATGATTCTTGCTCTTAAAAAGATCAAACATTTTGGAGATAAGCGGGCCTTAAGATGCACTTAAATGTTTTATGGTTCAGAGAATATTAATGAGAGAGAGAGAGAGAGAAATGATAAAGCAAACATGAAAAAATTGGTAAAGGGTATATACTAATATTGTTTATATTTCTGATATTTCTCCTAAATGTTGATAACTTCAAAATAAAGTAAGAAAAACAAACATGCTGAGAAACATTTTAGAGAACTCTCATTGAAGTAGAGACAAGCACACAAACTTCTTTTGAATTTACTTCCCATAAGTAACTGATTTTCCTTGCTGTCCAGCTCTGACCCTCCCATCACACTTCAGTCCCTTAGAGACTGCCTTTGGGAATGGAGGGCAACCAATCATGGATCGCAGAATTCATCCTGGTGGGATTTCAGCTCAGTGAAGACATGGAATTGCTCCTCTTTGTTATCTTCATCCTGTTATATACCTTCAACCTGCTGGCAAATGGCATGATCTTGGGACTCATCTCGCTTGACCTGGATGGCGGAGCCCAATGGGCTGCCATCTGTGGGGTCGCATAGAGTCGGACACGACTGAAGCGACTTAGCAGCAGCAGCTATTGTAAATAGTGCTGTGGGGAACACTGGGGTACATGTGTCTTTTTCAATTATGGAGAAACTAAATGTTTTTAGTGAAATAACTTGATTCAAAGCTGAAGTAAAAAAAATCTACAAGATAAGTACAGAATAATTTAAGCCAGAAGGAACAAAGTACTTAAAATTATGAATTCAATTCAGTTCATTTCAGTCGCTCAGTCGTGTCCGACTCTTTGCTACCCCATGGACTGCAGCATGCCAGGCCTCCCTGTCCATCACCAACTCCAAGAGTTTACTCAAAATCATGTGCATTGAGTAGATGATGCCATTTAACCATCTCAGCCTCTGTCGTCCCCTTCTCCTCCTGCCCTCAATCTTTCCCAGCATCAGGGTCTTTTCCAATGAGTTAGTTCTTTGCATCAGGTGGCCAAAGTACTGGAGTTTCAGCTTCAGCATCAGTCCTTCCAATGAATGTTCAGGACTGATTTCCTTTAGGACAGACTGGCTGGATCTCCTTGCAGTCCAAGGGACTCTTAAGAGTCTTCTCCAACACCACAGTTCAAAAGCATCAGTTCTTCGGTGCTCAACTTTTTTATAGTCCAACTCTCACATCCATACATGACTACTGGAAAAACCATAGCTTTGACTAGACAGACCTTTGTCGGCAAAGTAATGTCTCTGCTTTTTAATATGCTGTCTAGGTTAGTCATAACTTTTCTTCCAAGGAGCAAGCATCTTTTAATTTCATGGCTGCAGTCATTATCTGCAGTGATTTTGGAGCACGCCAAAATGAAGTCTGTCACTGTTTCCATTGTTTTCCCATCTATTTCCCATGAAGTGATGGGACCAGATGCCATGATCTTAGTTTTCTGAATGTTGAGCTTTAAGCCAGCTTTTTCATTCTCCTCTTTCACTTTCATCAAGAAGTTCTTAAGTTCTTTGCTTTCTGCCATAAAGGTGGTGTCATCTGCATGTTTGAGGTTATTGATATTTCTCCCAACAATCTTGATTGCAGTTTGTGCTTCATCCTGTCCAGCATTTCTCATGATGTACTCTGCATATAAGTTTAAGCAGGGTGATAATATACAGCCTTGACATACTCCTTTTCCTATTTGGAACCAGTCTGTTGTTCCATGTTCAGTTCTAACTATTGCTTCCTGACTTGCATAAAGATTTCTCAGGAGGCAGGTAAGGTGGTCTGGTATTCTCAACTCTTAAAAAATATAATGGAATTAACTTGGAGATACCACCTTAACCAAGTAATACACAGTAGCATCACCTGTATTGGGATCACCTATGTTGGGATTACTTAACATTATTTGTGTATTCATCAAAAGTTTTAAGATTAATGAGTTATATTTTTTCCTACCAAAAATTTATAATGCTAAATAAAACATGGGAAATCCATGGAAAACTGCAAGTTATAGATATTATACAAAATAAGAACTCATAGTCTTCAAAAATATCAATGTCAAGGAAAGAAAACTGATTAACTTTCAGATTAGAGGTGGTAAAATATTATATGTGACATTGGACTTCAGTCTTGGACCAGAGGGGCTGAAATGCTATACCTAAAATAGTGAATCATGTTATCATCTCATGATTCTTGCTCTTAAAAAGATCAAATAGTTTGGAGATAAGCTGGCCTTATGGTGCACTTAATTATTATATGGTTCAGAGAATATTAACAAGAGAGAGAGAGAAATGATAAAACAAACATGAAAAAATTGGTAAAAGGTATGTAATAATATTGTTTATATTTCTGATATTTATCCTAAATGTTGATAACTTCACAATAAAGGAAGAAAAACAAACATGCTGAGAAACATCTTAGAGAACTCTCATTGAAGTAGGGACACACAAACTTCTCTTGAATTTACTTCCCATAAGTAACTGATTTTCCTTGCTGTCCAGCTCTGACCTTCCCATCACGCTTCAGTCCCTTAGAGAATCCCTTTGGGAATGGAGGGCAACCAATCAAGGATTGCAGAATTCATCCTGGTGGGCTTCCAGCTCAGTGAAGACATGGAATTGCTTCTCTTTGTTATCTTCATCCTGTTATATACCTTCAACCTGCTGGCAAATGGCATGATCTTGGGACTCATCTCGCTTGACCCCAGATTACACACCCCCATGTACTACTTCCTGTCTCATCTGGCCATCACTGACGTAGCCTATGCTTCCAGCAATTTACCAAATATGCTGGAAAACCTAGTGAAACACAAGAAAACCATCTCCTATTTCTCATGCACCATGCAGATGGTTTCCTATTTGGCCTTTGCTTCTGTAGAGTGCCTGACTTTGGTGGTGATGTCCTATGACAGGTTTGTGGCGATCTGCCACCCACTACAGTACACAGTCATCATGAACGGGAGGGTGTGCACATTCCTGGCCATCACTTGCTGGACGTGTGGATTTTCCCTGGCCATAGTCCAAGTAAGTCTGTTTCTACGGCTGCCCTTCTGTGGGCCCCAGAAGGTGAACCACTTTTTCTGCGAAATTAGCTCTGTTCTCAAAGTGACCTGTGGTGACATCTGGATCAATGAAATGTTCCTCTTTGCTGATGGTGTGTTTATCCTAGTTGCGCCCCTTTCCCTGATGCTGGTCTCCTACGTGCGCATCCTCTGTGCCATCCTGAAGATCCAGTCAAAGGAGGGCCGCAAGAAAGCCTTCTCCACCTGCTCCTCCCACCTCTGTGTGGTTGGGTTCTACTTTGGCATAGCCATGATGGTGTACTTGGCCCCTGGCAGTAGTCACCAAGAGGAACAGCAGAAAATCCTTTTCCTGTTTTACACCTTCTTCAACCCATTGCTGAACCCTCTTGTCTACAGTGTACGGAATGCTCAAGTGAAGGCTGCCTTCCACAAAGTATTGCAGACAAATAGATCAGTGTGACACAGGGCAGAATTATGGTGTAGTGAATTTTTCTTCTAACAGTCAAGAAAATTTCCCATCAAAATACATGACTTAAGGATGAAGATTCTACAAAGTAACATCAGCAAGAAGGCACAAGAGAGACCCCCAACTCCCTTCCTCCATGGAGATGACATAATAAAGATCTAATTGCCTTCACTGAACACCAGACATCACACAGGACTTTGACATCATACACCAAACTATCCCAAAGTCAAGAAGATATGCAGTGAAGCTTTTAGGCAAACTTATGGCATTTGACTTTCCATAACTGCTTTTCTTCTCTGTCCCAGGGTAGCAGGATCAGGAGAAAATTCCCGCTCCCAGCCCTTCCTTAAGAGGGATAGAGAAGAATGGACCATGCGGACCACTTTAGCTTTTCAGGGGATAGTGTGAGGGTTTGTTCATTGTCTTGCCTATGGCTCAGAGCACTGATGCGACTGGCAGTTTGGATTCCTTGTCGGGACCACCGAGAAACATAGCAAGCACCCAGCTTTTTATGGATATACTGAGATAGTTTGGATTTTCACAGTTCTGACCTATCTGCACTGGTATTTCATTCTTGTGTTAACATAAAATTTCCTGTTGACATATGATGTTGAGTTTCTTTACAAGTGCTTCTTTACCATCTGCATATCTCCTTGATGAGGCGTTTCTTTACATCTTTTACCAATTTTTATGTAATAAACTTTATTTTAAAGTAATTTTAGAATCAAAGATAAATTGAGTGAAAGGTACAGAAAGTGAAAGTGAAGTCGCTCAGTAGTGTCCGACTCTTTGCGACCCCATGGACTATAGTCTACCAGTTTCCTCCATCCATGGGATTTTTCCAGGCAAGGGTACTAGAGTGGGTTGCCATTTCCTTCTCCAGGGGATCTTCCCAACCCAGGGATTGAACCTGGATCTCCACATTGTAGGCAGACGCTTTAGTGTCTGAGCCACCAGGGAAGTGTGAAAGGTACAGAGATACCCCCAGTACCCTCTTGTCTTCATACATACATAACCTCCCCCATTATAAACATCCCCCTGCAGAGTGGTGCATTTGTTATCATTCATAAAGCTGTCCTGATACATCATCACCCAATTTTCACAGCTTCCGTGAGGATTCATTTGTGCTGTTGTATATTCTGTGTACTGGATGAGTGTAGAATTATGTGCATCCACAACTATATTTTCATACAGAGTAGTTTCACTGTCCTGAGAGTCCCCTCTTCCTCTCTCACTACTAGTCCCTGGTAACCACTGATATCTTGATTGCCTCCATAGTTCTGGCTTTTCAGAATGTTGGGATCGTACAATATATAGTATTTTCACATTGACTTCTGTCACTCAGTGGTATGCACTGAAGTTTTTTTTTTTTTTTTTTTACATGCTAGTCCATTTCTTTTTAGTGCAGAATACTGTTCTATTGTCTGCATGCACCACAGTTTATCCTTTACCAACCGAAGGACATCTGGATTGCTTCTAAGTTTAGACGATCATAAATAAAGCTGCTTTAAATATTACTGTTCATGTGTTTTATGAGGACATAAGTTTTCAAATATTTTGGGTAAATGCCTAGTAGTGCAATTTGTAGCTCATATAGTAGAGTATTTTTTTTTTAGATGTTTTCAAACCATCTTTTCAAGGTGCCTGTACCATTTTGCAATGAATGAAAATGAATTCCCCTCAGCAGTATATGAAACTTTCTGTTGATTGACATCTGAATCAGTGTTTGGTATTGTCAATGGTCAGGATTTTAGCCATTCTACTAGGTGTACACTGATGTTTCATTGTTGTTTTAATGTTCATTTCTCTGATTACTTAGATGTGGACCATCTTTTCATATGCTGCCTTGCCATTTGTGAATCTTCTTTGAATAGGTGTCTTTCAGAGTTTTTTGCCCATTTTTTAACTGACTTGTTTGTTTTCCTTGTGTGTGTGTGTGTGTGCATAGTCGCTAAGTTGTATCTGACTCTTTGTGACCCCCATGGACTGTAGCCCACCAGGCTCCTTTGTCCATGGGATTTTCCAGGCGAGAATAGTGGGGTGGGTTGCCAGTTCCTCCTCCAGGGAGTCTTCCAGACCCAGGGATCAAAACTGCATCTCCTGTGTCTCCTGCTTTGCAGGTAGATTCTTTACCCACTGAGCCACCTTCTTATTGTGTTGTAAAAGTCCTTTTTTTATTTTTTAGAATCAAGTCCTTTTTTCCTACATATGCAAAGATTTTCTCCCTAGCCTGTGTGTTGCTTATCTTTTCATATTCTTACCAGTGCTTTTTTTTTTTTTTTTTTAAACAGAGCAGAAGTCTTTCAGTTCAGCTCAGTTCAGTCACTCAGTCATGTCCAAGTCTTTGCGACCCATGGACTGCAGCCTGGCAGGCCCCCTGTCCATCAGCAACTCCCAGAGTTTACTCAGACTCATGTCCATTGAGTTGGTGATGTCATCCAACCATCTCATCCTCTATTGTCCCCTTCTTCTCCAGCCTTCAATCTTTCCCAGCATCAGGGTCTTTTCAAATGAGTCCACTCTTCACATCAAGTGGCCAAAGTGTTGGAGTTTCAGCTTCAGCATCAGTCCTTCCAATGAACACTCAGGACTGATCTCCTTTAGGATGGACTGGTTGGATCTCCTTGCAGTCCAAGGGACTCTGGAGAGTTTTCTCCAATACCACAGAAGTCTTTTATTCTAATTAAATGCCATTCATCAATTTCTTTTTTTAATGCTGAAGAGTTTTTTATTTTCAGTTCAAAGTTTTCGTTTGTATTTTGAAGGGAGGAAGAGTGGAGTCGTTCTAAATCTCTTGTGGTTCACCCTGAGGCAAGACTTAACCGTGAATATTGAAAGCAGTAATCAGAGGTCCATACCATTTCTGTTCTTTATTGTGTCCATCTTTGCATGAAATGTTCCCGTGGTATCTTCAATTTTCTTGAAGACATCTCTAGTCTTTCCCATTCTGTTAGTTTCCTCTATTTCTTTGCATCGATCACCGAAGAAGGCTTTCTTATCTCTCCTTGCTATTCTTTGGAGCTCTGCGTTCAAATGGGTACATCTTTCCTTTTCTCCTTTGCCTTCAGCTTCTCTTCTTTTCTCAGCTATTTGTAAGGCCTCCTCAGACAACCATTTTGCCTTTTTGCATTTCTTTTTCTTGGGGATGGTCTTGATCACTGCTTCCTGTACAATGTCATAAACCTTCATCCATAGCTTTTCAAGAACAACAGATGGGTTCCAAATCAGGAAAGGAGTATGTCAAGGCTGTATATTGTCACCCTGCTTATTTAACTTATATGCAGAGAACATCATGAGAAATCCTGGGCTGGATGAAGTACAAGCTGGAATCAAGGTTGCCAGCAGAAATATCAATAACCTCATATATTGCAGATGATACCACCTTTATGGCAGAAAGTGAAGACGAACTAAAGAGCGTCTTGATGAAAGTGAAAGAGAAGAGTGAAAAAGTTGGCTTAAAACTCAACACTCAGAAAACTAAGATCATGGCATCCAGTCCCATCACTTCATGGCAAATAGATGGGGAAACAGTGGAAACAGTGGCTGACTTTATTTTGGGGAGCTCCAAAATCACTGCAGGTGCTGACTGCAGCCATGAAATTAAAAGACTCTTGCTCCTTGGAAGAAATGTTATGACCAACCTAGACAGCATTTTTTTTCTGACATTATTTGTCTGACAAATGTCCGTCTAGTCAAGGCTATGGTTTTACCAGTAGTCATGTATGGATGTGAGAGTTGGACTGTGAAGAAAGCTGAGCACCAAAAAATTGATGCTTTTGAACTGTGGTGTTGGAGAAGACTCTTGAGAGTCCCTTGGACTGCAAGGAGATCCAACCCGTCCATCCTAAAGGAAATCAGTCCTGACTATTCATTGGAAAGACTGATGCTGAAGCTGAAACTCCAATACTTTGGCCACCTGATGCAAAGAACTAACTCATTTGAAAAGACCCTGATACTGGGAAAGATAAAAGGCAGGAGGAGAAGGGGACGAGAGAGGATGAGATGGTTGGATGGCATCACCAACACTATGGACATGAGTTTGAGTAAGCTCTGGGAGTTGGCTTCCTGCAGTCCTTGGGGTCGCAAAGAGTCGGACACGACTGAACGACTGAACTGAACTGAATCCGAGGAGCATGGCTTACAAGTTACTCTCCTACTCTAAAGCAGTGCAACTTGATAGACTGATGCTTTTGCATAACTTGCTATTAACTTAGACAAAGTGAATAGTTGGATCTATATCTGGAACAGAAAAAGGGTGGATGAATGGTTAATGAAAGGAAATCTTTGAGAGTCTGAACTTGCCTATATTTACTGAGAAATGTATCCAAGTGAGAAGTAATNAGTGCAACTTGATAGACTGATGCTTTTGCATAACTTGCTATTAACTTAGACAAAGTGAATAGTTGGATCTATATCTGGAACAGAAAAAGGGTGGATGAATGGTTAATGAAAGGAAATCTTTGAGAGTCTGAACTTGCCTATATTTACTGAGAAATGTATCCAAGTGAGAAGTAATAGATAGGACTAAATCTGGTGGATTCTGTATAGAAGGAAAAAGTTAAGTGTTTATTGCCAGTTTATTGCAAGAAACACTAAGCAAAAATTTTTTTTTCCACCTGAAGGAAATGCTTTCTGATGATAATAGGTATAAATATTTTCCCTGATTTGAAAATAGTTTCTGTTTGGTTTTCAGAAGACTGTATGTTTTAGCTCACTTTAATTCCACCTTTCTTGCCTCCAATTTGCTGAGCTTTCTGTGTTCATGGAAACATAACTTTTTATCATGTTGGGAAATACTCCAAAGTAATTCCCTCAAAATTTGCTTTTCTCCCATTTTTGCTTTTAATTTTAATTTTTCTTCCAGTTTTATTGACATATAATTGACATAGAGCACTGTATAAGTGATAGAGCATAATGATTTGACTTACAGAAAAAGTAATTTTATCACAGTCAGTTTAGTAAACATCATCTCATATAGATATAAGCTTAAAGAAGTTGAAAAAATTCCTTGTGATGAGAACTCTTAGAATTTTCTCTCCCAACAAATTTCCTATATAATTCATAGTAGTGTTAATTATGGGGTTCCTTGGTGGCTCAGCAGTAAAGAAACTTCCTGCAAATATAGTAAACATCATCTCATATAGATATAAGCTTAAAGAAGTTGAAAAAATTCCTTGTGATGAGAACTCTTAGAATTTTCTCTCCCAACAAATTTCCTATATAATTCATAGTAGTGTTAATTATGGGGTTCCTTGGTGGCTCAGCAGTAAAGAAACTTCCTGCAAATATAGGAGATGCGAGTTTAATCCTTGGGTTGGGAAGATCCCCTGGAGAAGGAAATAACTAACCCGCTTCAGTATTCTTGCCTGGAAAATTCCTTGGATAGAGGAGCCTCTTGGGCTACAGTTCTTGGAGTCTCAGAGAGTCAGATATGACTGAGCACACACGAGCACAAGTGTTAATTATATTTATTATATTGTACATTAAGTTGCTAGTTTTAATTATCTTATAGTAAGGATTTTGTAATTCTGACTGCCTTGATCCAGTTCTCCTAGTTCCCACTGCCCCCTTATCTGATGATAACAAACCTGATTTCTTCTTCTGAGTGATTGTTTTTGAAGCATCATTGACCTATAAAACTGTTAACTTTTGCTACACAACACAGCAATTTGATATTTCTGTACATCTCCAAATGATCACTTTGATAAGTCTAGCTAGTATTTATCTCTATTCAAAGATATTATATAGTAATTGTCTGTGTTTCCCATACTGTATATTTATTTCATACTGTGACTCACTTATTTTGCAGCTGGAAGTGTGTGTGTCTTTATCTCCCTCCCTCTCCTGTTTCTTTCCTCCTCCCTACCTCTCTTCCCTCTGGCCATGATGTATTTGTTCTCTGTATCTATGTCCCTGTTTCTGTTTTGTTAGTTCATTTATTTTGTTATTTAGCGAAAGCATACAATATTTATCTGTCTCTTTACGACTTATTTCACTTAGCATAATAGCTCTAGGTTCATCCATGTTGTTGAAAATGGCAAGATTTATGGCTGAGAAGAATTCTATCATGTATATACACTGCATACGCTTTATCCATCCATCTATTGTTGGGCACTTAAGTTACCTGGATATCTTGGCTATTATAAATAATACTGCAGTGAACATAGGGGTGCATATATCTTTTCTATCAAGTGTTGCTGTTTTCTTTGGATAAATACCCAGAGTTGGAGTTGCTGGATTGTATGGTAATTCTGTTTTCAATTTTTTGAGAAGTTCCTCCATTGTTTTCGACAGCAGATATACCCGTTTACCTTCCCACCAACAGTGAACAAGTATTCCCTTTCCTCCACATCCTCACCAACACTTGTCATTTCTTGTATTTTTAATAATAGCCGTCTAATGGGTGTGAAGCAATATCTCATCATGGTTTCGATTTGCATTTCTCTGTCGGGTGATGTTAAGCACCTTTTCAAGTGCCTGTTGACCATCTGTATGTCTTCTATGGAAAAAAAGTCCATTCAGACTCTGCCCATTTTTTAATGAGGTTGTAGGTTTTTTTTTTTTAAGGTTGAGATGTATGAGTTTTTGTATATTTTGAATATTAATTCATTATTAGATAGATCATTTGAAAATATTTTGTCTGTTCAGTATGTGGCCTTTTCGTTTTGTTGGTAGTTTCCTTTGTTGTGAAAATGATTTTTCATTTGATGTATTCCTGTTTGTTTATTTTTGCTTTTTCTTCCTTTGCCTGAAGCAACATTCAAAAAATCAGTAAGGTCAACATCAGAGTACTGCATATATTTTCTTCTAGTTTTTTCTCTTTTTTACTGAAGTATACTAGGTTCATAACACTAATTATTTTCAGATGTATAGCATAATGATTCAGTATTTTCACAGATTATATTTCATTAAAAATCATTATGATAATGGCTGCTATAGCAGAATACTCTGCTGTACAATATATTCCTGTTGCTTATCTATTTTGTATATAGTAATTTGCTATGGTTTTTCCTGTGGTCATGTATGGATGTGAGAGTTGGACTGTGAAGAAGGCTGATCGCCGAAGAATTGATGCTTTTGAAGTGTGGTGTTGGAGAAGACTCTTGAGAGTCCCTTGGACTGCAAGAAGATCCAACCAGTCCATTCTGAAGGAGATCAACCCTGGGATTTCTTTGGAAGGAATGATGCTAAAGCTGAAACTCCAGTACTTTGGCCATCTCATGCGAAGAGTTGACTCATTGGAAAAGACTCTGATGCTGGGAGGGATTGGGGGCAGGAGGAGAAGGGGACGACCGAGGATGAGATGGCTGGATGGCATCACTGACTCGATGGATGTGAGTCTGAGTGAACTCCGAGAGATGGTGATGAACAGGGAGGCCTGGCGTGCTGCGATTCATGGGGTCGCAAAGAGTCGGACACGACTGAGCGACTGAACTGAACTGAACTGAATTTGTCATCTCTTAATCCCTTATTCATAATTTTCCCCGCCTCTCTTTGTTTTCCACTTGGTAACCACTAGTTTATTTTCTATATCAGTGAGTTTTTGTTCTGCATATACATTTCTTTGTATTTTTATATTCCACATGTAATTGATAACATACAATATGTGTCTTTTTCTGTCTAACCTATTTCACTAAGTGTAATAGTCTCTAGTTAATGCTGAAAATGACAGAATTTTATTCTTTTTTATGGCCGAGTAATAGTCCATTACATGTACTTACCATATCTTCGTATTCATTTGTTTGGGCACTTGGGTTGCTTTTGTATTTTGGCTATTGTAAATAGTGCTGCTATGAATATTGGGGTGAATGTTTCTTTTGAAATTAGTGTTTTCATTTTTTCCAGATACACACCCAGGAGGAGAATTGCTGGATCATATGGTAGTTCTATTTTCAGTTTTTTGAGGGAACTCCATACTGCTCTCCATAGTGGCTGCAGCAATTTACATTCTCACCAGCAGTGTAGGAGGGTTCCTTTTTCCCATACTCTCTCCATCATTTATTATTTGTATATTTTTGATGAAGACCATTCTGACTGGTATGAGGTAATACCTCAGTGGTTTTGATTTGCATTTCTCTAATAATCAGCAGAGTTGAGCATCCTTACACTTGCCTATTGGTCATTCACACATCTTTAGAAAAGGTCTATTCAGTTTCCATGGGTAGCTGTGGAACCAGGGATCCCAAGTCTAGTGTCACGCTGCTGCTGGGTGGAGCCAGTTACTGACGTAGCTGGCCGTAGGGTCACATGTGTTACAGAGCTTCCGTTGGCCTGGTGGTGTGTAAGACTGTGGCCCAGAGGATCTTGGGCATGATGCCTGCACCCTGGTGGATGAGGTGCTTCCCAGGGCTAGTGGCAGCTTTCCGGGATGTGGGATCAGGTCCTGGGTCCTCTGGCAGGTAAGGCTAGGTTCCAGGGTGGCTGTGTGTTCAGAGGGCCTTGAGGCAATCAGCTTGTCATGAGTGGCCCAGTGTGGCTGCCTGGCGTGCTGCTTGGGCTTGAGCATCTCAGGACTGGTGCTGCTGGTAGACAGTGGAGCCAGTTCCCTGGACTAGAAGCTAGAGGGATGATTCCAGAAGGGTGCTTGCCAGCACCAGCATCCTCATACAAGAGGATGAAACAATGGCTGTTTATAGTGTCTATGTCCCCAAAGTCAGTTCTATTTGCCTCGTACCTCTCCAGAAGGCTTCGCAAGATTGGAGGTGTGTCTCACCCAGCTTCCATTTAAATGACTGCCTTTGCTCTGAGCCATAGAGCTTTGGTGAGATTTCACATTTGCTTTTTAAGAGTGGAGTCTTTTTTTCTTTTTTTAATCCCACAGCCCTATGGCTCTCCCAAAATTCAGCACTGCTGGCCTTCAAAGTCAAATGTTCTGGAGCTCTTCTTCCTAGTACAGGAATCCCAGGCTGAGGAGCAGCTTGAGGTCTGGCTTAGACCCCTTGCTTTTCAAGGAGAAACTCTGACATTGTAATTATCCTCCTATATGTGGGTCACCCACCTGAGGATCTAAGTCTTGACTATGTCATGTCATTACCCCTTCTGCCTATCTCATGGTGGTTCCTTCTTTACATCTTTACTTATAGAAGCTCTCTGTTAGTCTTCTGATCTTTTATATTAATAGTTCTATAAATACTTAGTAAATTTTTGTTACTGTGGGAGGAGGTGAGCTCAAGGTCTTCCTTCTCCACCATTTTTGCCACTCCTGTCCCATTTTATTTGGCAATTTTCTTCAGGATGGTTAGCTTCTAAAAATCACACTCCCATAGGTCTTCCATATGCTACTCCATTTTTTCTCTTTTCTTTTCTTTTAATGTTTTTATTTGAGTTTTTCCTGTTGATCTTCATTTGAATTCATTGATCTTACACTAGACTGGATCAAGTCTGCTATTAAATCCACATGCCATTTTCTTAATTTCACATATTATTATTGGTTCCTTAAGATGGAATATCTGCAGTCCCTCCCATCAGGAAGCTTGCACAAGCCTCTTAGACGTAGTCTCATCCACCAGAGGGCAGACAGAAGGAATATCTGATTACTTTTGTAGATTCTAATTTTTCATTGAAATATTGGTTTTTGTATTTTGTGTATCTTTTCCCCCACTTTCTTTGATCTAAGTTATTTTGAACTCTTGAGGCTTCAGTTTCTGTGGTGTCTCTGAGGCCTCTTCTATTGGCTCTTTTATCCCTTGGTTATTGATCAAGTCTTCCTGCTTTTTAATATTTGAAATAATAAATCATAAAGACGATAGATTATTTTATCATATATTAAGATTAATGAAGTGAAACTTAGTTTTTTCTCCCTAATGACAATTAAACTTGTTGAAGTCCACCTTGGTCCTTTTAAGGCTTGTTCCTTTTAGAGTTAAGACAAATTTCAGTTATATTTTTTCATGTTAGGACTTAGGCAATGCCTACGAAAACCTCCACAGATATCTTTAGAATATTTTTCTACATATACTTTCTCTCTATAATCTCATCCCCTAAAATCCTAGCTTTCTTATTTGCCCATAACTCCAATCTCTGTTGGAGATTTCAGCTACATACTCCTTGGGAGAAAGCCTGTGTGAATGTGAAGCTTACTTGCACTCCCTTTAAACAAACTTGTCTTACATCGTTCAGTTGTGTCCAACTCTTTGTGACCCCATGGACTATACATTCCATGGAATTCTCCTAGTCAGAATATGGGAGTAAGTAGCCATTCCCTTCTCCAGAGGATCTTCCCAACTCAGTGATCGAACCCAGGTCTCCTACATTGCATATGGATTCTTTACCAGCTGAGCCACAAAGGAAGCCCAAGAATACTGGAGTGGGTAGCCTATCCCTTCTCCAGCTGATCTTCCTGACCCAGGAATTGAACTGGGGTCTCCTGCATTGCAGGTGGATTCTTTACCAGCTGAGCTACCAGGGAACCCCCAACTTAAAAAGCACACTCATTCAATTCACTTCTGACTGCATTAACAATTTAATATTTCTCAACAAAGTGTTTTTGGGGAAAAATATTTTGGAAAATCGATGTTCTGCACTTAACAAGTATTTTAAAAGCTCATTAATACCTAAATCAGGAAGAAAATAGTAGATTGTATCAGTTTGAGGAGGGTTTGTCAAGGGCACATGTACATAGTTATACACCCAACAACTATATTAGATAACAGTTTTCTTTATATTTGATGCCTGNTGTTTTTGGGGAAAAATATTTTGGAAAATCGATGTTCTGCACTTAACAAGTATTTTAAAAGCTCATTAATACCTAAATCAGGAAGAAAATAGTAGATTGTATCAGTTTGAGGAGGGTTTGTCAAGGGCACATGTACATAGTTATACACCCAACAACTATATTAGATAACAGTTTTCTTTATATTTGATGCCTGTTTGAGTGGGTAAGTTACAAGGACAATATAATGCTGAGTTTTATCTTCAAAGATATAATTAATCTGAAAGATCAAATCAAGGACTTCCTTGGTTGTCCCGTCAAGACAAGTCTCCACACTTTCACTGCAGGGGGCATGGGTATGATCCCTGTTAGGAGGAACTAGGATCCTGCATGTCATGTGCCACAACCAAAAAGCAAAAGAAATATCAAGTCATAAGCCTGAGAAGTAAATATTAAGCAAGTTGATTTGTGGCTGTTAAAAAAAAGTAGGGTAAAATAAGGGTAGTTATTATGTGCTAAATTGTGTCCCTCCCCCCCTGTAATGTAAATGTTGAGGTTTTAACTGTGAGAATGTGTCCATAACTAAGCTTGCATATTTAAAATGTAATTAAACTAAACTGAGATCATTAGGTTGGGCACTAATATGATACAACTGGTGTCCTTTTAGAGATGATTAGGTTGCAGACATACATGAAAGGAAAACTGAGTAAAGTCATAGAGAAAAGATTGCCATTACAAGCCAAAGGAGAGGCTTCAGAAGAAAGTAAACCTGCTGAGTCCTTGCTCTTGGACATCTAGCCACTGGGGCAATAGAAAATATATTTTTGTTGTTGAGTCCATATAGTTTGTGGTGCTTTGTTGTGGCACTCCTAGAAAACTAACACTAGCTCAGAGGTATAAGAAATAATCACATAAATGTCAAGTAACAGTGTGCCAGACAATATGTATGGAGTCAGCTATCAAAGGTATTATTAAAGAAGTAATTGAAGAAAAAATAACAAATAGTACATTGTTTTCAAGTTTGGGGAAAATTTCTTTCTTACTTAAAGGTCCTAGAAATGAAGTCTTCAAGAAAACAACATCTTTCTTTGAATACTAACACAAAAATCTCTTAGGTATTTCCAGTTGAACTCTCACTTTAAGAAGTCACAGTAATCATATCAGAATTTCTTATTAAGTTTCCCTTATTAAGCCTGCACTTCTCTGAAGTCCTCTAAAAGGAGTATATAATCAAAATTTATCTTAGAAATTAAAACTATGGGGAAATAGAAACCATTTTGTAGACAAAAATGCATGTGGATGTGTGTGTGTGTGTGTGTATTCTTCAATCAGCAAACCAAGATGAAGATGAGCAAATTGAATTCAAAAGAGCAAAAATAAATCTCCTCTGTGTTAAATCTTTCCCAACTTTGTGACATAAATATGACACTGAGATATTGCTATACAATTTGATCTGAAATGCAAAAAGTCATCAGGACCACTTACCTACTTCTCAGGCACCTGGACAGGCAGGAGTTTGTCATATGAAAAGTTCTTCAAATTTATCTAAGCTTATATTGTATAAAGAATAGCTTATGCTATCTCTACATAGACAGAAAATATTTACATAGAAAATATTTTTACTTTTAAAAAAGCACTGGTCACTAGGAGTAAATTGAGTAAAGACCTGCAGAAACTCTGCTCCAGAAAATCAAAAAGCACACTGACAGAATCTGTCAAAATCATCTTTTTCAAAACCTAGAAGTTAAAGACTTGCAAAAATGGCAGTGTTCATCCAGGAAAAACTGCTGACCTTGTTAAGAACAGCGAGGTCTGCAGGCTTTTAACTTATTCTGTAGCCATCATCATCACTCCAGCTCCACGGTACCCTGGAAAACAAGCAGCCCTACAGCCGTGGTGAGACCCAGCATCCTTACAGCCTCTGGAAGGTGTAGCCAAGAGCAAAGGAACAAACTAACTTATGATATGTGGAAAAGAATTTACCATTAGTGTATAAAACTTGGGATTAGGATTAGAACCTAAGCATACCAGAGATTCTGAACTCTTAAACTTTAATACGAATTGTGGAATCATGACTGAATTTTATAGCCAATGTTGGAAAACAGAAATAATATTTTTATTTATAACTGCAACATAAAATATATATGTAAATATATATCTGCATATATACTGCACATTTTTAAAAATTTATATGTATATATACTTCTGTCACCAGAGGCAGCTAGAGGAAAGCAAGAAATAAAGAGAAGCATTAAGCATACACAAGTTAATCCTTAAAACATATATATAAATAGAATAGTATCTACTATTATAAACCAGGCACTCTCTTGACAACAAGCAAGAGTAATGCATGAGAAAGAAGCTTATAATCAGCTCCTTGTAGCTGGCTTTGGGGCACTGGAATTACCCTGCAAAATAGAACTCAGAAGACTTGCTGATTCACTCTGATGTGCAGTAGATAAGCTTTTATTCTGGACCACTCACTGCATTTTGGGAAGAGGCCTGGCTTGTGATATATACTTATGTTTTATCAGCATATTAAATGTGTTGAAATCCCTGGGATTCATGAGGTCCTATAGAAAGTGAACAGAAAATAGATGACTTCTACGATCTGTTCATTGGACCTAGCAAATAGATAATTGGTATCATTGAAATGAAGTTTCATATTCTGACCAGATGTTTTCAAGACAAAATAGGAGCAGAAATTTTCCAGATAGAAATTGCTGGAGAAAAATTCATGAGTAGGCAAGAGTGGTAGAATTCATAGCGTAAGTTTTAGACTGGTCTTCTCTGGGAAAAAAACTCAGCTCCAAATTCAGATAAATGCACAAATCCAGTAGCTCATTCGGTATGTTAGTGCTGTCTGTCACCTTCTTGCTTTCATAGTTACTTTCGCAGTTGCTTTCTCACTAGCTGAGACCATGGGTGGAAGGAATTATGGGAGATTTAAAGAAAGAACATTCAAAAAACCATCTGGAAGAAGACTAAGGAAACAGAATGGTTTCTGGGAGCATCAGGGACCAATTGATGTGAACACCCATGAGTTTAAGGGGTCTGAGTCATCATGTTTGTGTGTTGTCTGTGGATCTGTGTGTGCAGGCAAACCCATCCATCATCTAAATTTAATGTTCACGACACTAAACAGAGAGGAGACAATGATATCTCTAAATGTAGGACATGTATTTAGGGAAAAAGTGTTATCAAAATGAGACAAATACTTAAGGAATAGCCTAAAGCAGGGAAGTGAAGTGAACGTGAAAGTCGCTCAGTCGTGTCTGACTCTTTGTGACCCCGTGGACCATATAGTCCATAGAATTCTCCAGGCCAGAACTGGAGTGGATAGCCTTCCCCTTTTCCAGGGGATCTTCCCAACCCAGGGATCGAACCCAGGTTTCCCACAGTGCAGGTGGATTTTTTACCAGCTGAACCACCAGGGAAGCCCAGGAATACTGGAGCGGGTTGCCCATCCCTTCTCCAGTGGATCTTCCTGACCCAGGAATCAAACCAGAGTCTCCTGCATTACGGGAGGATTCTTTGCCAGCTGAGCTTTCAGGGAAGCCCTGGGGAAATAGGGTTGTTTCTCAAAGAGTTTCCAAGTAATTGTTAATATTTGCAGTGGAAAATTTGATAATTATTGCACATTAACACTTCCCAGCAGACAGAGATTGTTCACTCCCTGAGAAAGATCCAATCCTTTGAGGGGCTGCAGTAACAAGTTCCTTGGGGATTACACTTTTTACTTCATGAATCTTTCCAACTGTAGCATACAGATGCAAGAAAAAAGTGCATAATATCAAGATCAAGTGCATAATACATATCCTTGGGGATTTTACTTATGGGACAAGCACTGAATTGTGACTTATCTGTAGAAGTTTCATACCAAGATTCTCCTGAGTACAGACCTCTTTGCCTTTCTTCTTGAGTTCTTATCTCTGCATAAACAGGTTCACAACCGTGCACATGCACACCCACACTCCCATAGACGGCACAGCAGGAGACCCAAGAGAGGAGGGGCAGGCTTTGCGCGCCTTTGTAGGAAAGACCTAGAACAGTGAGAGTATGCTTTGCCATTTGTTCCCTGGGCTCTCCAGGAATGTCGCTGGGGAATGGGCTGGCTTTAGGTGATCAGACTCTAAAGCCGTCACACCTAGAGGCTCCTGAACACCCTGAATCCTGTCCTTCCGTCAGGACAGAAAAGGTGTCTGGGACTCCCCATCTACTGCACTCACTCCAGGGAGCAGGAGACTCAGCTCCAGCCATTCCCATCTCTGTGAGTTTTCCTCTACATTCAAGTCCAAGTTGAGGAAAAGATCAGAATAGTAGCAGCTCCCAGTTATATAAATCCTTATTTACACATTGATTAATGGTTTCAGAAGAGCAGGGGAGAAGGCTGGCAGAATCATCAGGTTTAGGGAAAAGAAAAAAGCTACCCTTCTGAAGACCCCTTTCTTGCTCTGTGCTGGGGTCCCAGAGTCACATCTGATACCCACGCTGTCTAAACGTAGGTTTCTTACTCCTCCTCGTCAGAGCCCCTCCCTGGTGCCCCACTTTATGGGAAGGGGCTGGTAAACTCAGTGTCCCGAAGTCGCGGTGGCAAAGGGGCATAAGAACATCTAGAGCTGATGTCTCTCCTTACAAACGATGAATCCAGAAGTCTTGTGTAACTTGTCCTTCATTGTCGTTTACTTCTCCCTCTGCTGAGGGCCATCTGCTCCTACTGAATCCTGGAAATGTCCTGCCAGGAAGTGAGAACAACGGGGCTCCTTTCTTTGCTGCCCGGTAGGAAGGTGTTTAATAAAGAGCAGGGAGAAATCCCTCTAGCTACCTGATAAAGATCCCATTAGTGTTTCTTTTGCAGCAGGGAAGCTGGTAAAGGTTCTATCTAGTTTAACCTGCTTTGCTGTCTAGAATTATTCTCTAGTGATGGGTGTCCTCATTTGAGGGAAATCCTGTGTCATCTTCTAGAGTGTGATAACCTGAGTACCACTATCACTTAGCAGCTTTAGGGGGAAGTGCTAGCTGGTGAAAATATGGTGAAGTGTCCCTACTACAGTAGCAGTTTCTCTATTTACATGTCTGTGCACCTGGCAAGTTTTCAGTGAATATTTTTGTCTTACCCCTTCACATTTAAGTCAGTTTTTTTAAATGGAATAAATGAAAATCTATCATTTCTAAATTTTGCTGTTGAAAAAGAAAATTAAGATAATCCATAGTATTTCTAGTCTAACGAGGCATAGGATTTCTAATACTTTCCTCTAAACTGCAACAATTTGTTATTTTCATAAATATTTCAGCATTCTAATTTTTAATATTCAAATTACTATTTATGAAGCTAACAGTTTTCATGTTCATATAATCTGACTTCTGTTTTATAAAAGATGAGAGTTGATGATCTGTTAACAGGGAATTACTGGAAGGCATTCTAGGAAGCCCTGACTGAGCTTATAAACCATCAGGGTCCACGGAGGTATGAGGAGTAGGAGCAAAAGATTTCACTTCAGCAACAGGTCAGAGAAAGCAGTGATCACTCTGTAGACACGAAGCAGGATAGGAGATGTCCTAGGACTAATCAAGTCTTCTGATAATCATCCTGCAGGATACTGTTTATTAATGCATCTCATTATTTTTTAACTAGAAAAAAAATCTCTAAGTACATGTTAAAATTAAGCAGAAATTTAAATATAGTCAGTGAATGTCCTTTAAGGTATATCCTTATTTTATATACAATGTGACACATGTATTCTTTTAGCTTGTAGTGGAAACATGCCTGAAATATAGATTACATTTTCTAGATATTCAGGCTTTCACAGCTGAACTTAGAGGCTAATATCAGATAAGCAGGAGCTCCATGGAAAGATGAGGAAGAAGGACAGGCATTAGAGAGCATGAGTCTGGGAGCCAGAGAATCAGGCAGTGTTATTAGGATACTGATGGTGAAAGGCAAAAAGCTGCTGGAGATTTGATTTACGTGTAAATTTTCAATTTGTGTAGAAGACTAATTTTACATTAAACTGCATTACTACATCCCTCAGTAGTAGTCAGGTCAGGAAGGCAGATCAGAACTAACAGGTAAACCAGGATCCACCAAATTTCAGCATTCTAATTTTTAATATTCAAATTACTATTTATGAAGCTAACAGTTTTCATGTTCATATAATCTGACTTCTATTTTGTGAAAGATGAGAGTTGATGATCTGTTAACAGGAAATTACTGGAAAGGCGTTCTAGGAAGCCCTGACCTGAGCTTATAAACCATCAGGGTCCACTGAGGTATGAGAAGTAGGAGCAAAAGATTTCACTTCAGCAACAGGTCAGAGAAAGCAGTGATCACTGTGTAGACATGAAGCAGGATAGGAGATGTCCTAGGACTAATCAAGTCTTCTGATAATCATCCTGCAGGATACTGTTTATTAAATGCATCTCATTATTTTTTAACTAGAAAAAAAATCTCTAAGTACATGTTAAAATTAAGCAGAAATTTAAATATAGTCAGTGAATGTCCTTTAAGGTATATCCTTATTTTATATACAATGTGACACATGTATTCTTTTAGCTTGTAGTGGAAACATGCCTGAAATATAGATTACATTTTCTAGATATTCAGGCTTTCACAGCTGAACTTAGAGGCTAATATCAGATAAACAGGAGCTCCATGGAAAGATGAGGAAGAAGGACAGGCATTAGAGAGCATGAGTCTGGGAGCCAGAGAATCAGGCAGTGTTATTAGGATACTGATGGTGAAAGGCAAAAAGCTGCTGGAGATTTGATTTACGTGTAAATTTTCAATTTGTGTAGAAGACTAATTTTACATTAAACTGCATTACTACATCCCTCAGTAGTAGTCAGGTCAGGAAGGCAGATCAGAACTAACAGGTAAACCAGGATCCACCATGGAGGCTCTGAATGCTTGTGCTGACATTAGTAACTCTGATGTTTCTGCCAGCTTCACTGTAACCCCAGAACCTAAAACTAATATTTTAGAGACATGCACCAAAACAGAATAAGAGCCTTAGAACCATTTTACTAGCTGTCTCACTCCACCTGCTCTAGAACCTGATGCTATCCTATACTGTCACTAAAGAGAAACACCTCTGGCCTACGCTCTCTGACACAAAACACAAATATGTGTCGCTCGAAGAAGTTAATAATTCAGTTCCTCCAATATGCTGTATTTACTCATTTGATTTTTTATTTATGGCTCTTATTTGAAATCAGTGTCTGATGATCTATTTGTTTGACCCCAATGACAGTGACTAAAAGTTAGACTTTTCTTCAGTTTCAAGCTTTGAATGGTGATTCTGTTCCTTGGTAAGTACTCCTGAAAGTGGACTTTATACTCAGTATATAATCGTATTCCATCCTAAATGAGCCTTCCTATTTTTGGAAATCTCCTGAACATATTTCATGTGATAAACAGACAAGAGACTTTAACTCATTTACATAAATTTGTCACTTCATTCTTAACACATACTGATGCACTTGACTATTTTTCTCATATGATTTATGGTGAATAATAGAGCAAATATTGGATAGTACTGCTTAGATTCTATTATATCTAAAGAGAACAGTTTTATAAAATTTCCTCAGGTACAAGATACATAATATAAAGGAGGCTAGTAATAAAGGCAGTTTTTTACATCAGAAATTAAACTTTCTTTCTTACTTAGCTGTGGATTAATATCTATATAACTGTAACTACAAAATCATTAGAAAGTATTCATTGAATTTTTTAATAATCAATTATCCTCTTCAGTTTAACACCAGAAAACCACACTCATCCCTCTGCCCAATTATGTCCAATCCACTTTTGTATTTCATAGGTGATTTACAGACAAGGGACTTTGAAGCTAATGCTACGAGTGTCCCATATGTAACACCTTGCCCTCCCACTTCAGAGCACACTGGCCTGATTTCCAAATGCCAGCAGCTGCATTTCCTTGCCTGCAGGTTCCCCAGAAACCAGAGCCACTTTACTATCCCATCACACAGTGAAAAGGAGCCCTAATTCTTGGTGCACCCACCTCAGGGCTCTCACCCAATAATAGATACTGGTTGGTATACAGATACTCGAGGTCCCTTCTACTCCAAGTGGGTTCACACTGAGATGCATATCCTACATGGGTGCTAAGATTTTCCATTAGGATCTAATTTCACTTACTCCTATTTTGTCCTATTGCAGCATCCAAATTTAAGCAGCTGCCTTGATGTGGTCGTGTCACTTTTCCATTCCTTTGTTAATTGATGTTCATAGATTCAAAGTCATAGAACTTACTATGGAATTCATTGTTGATCACACTATTTTGAAATGTGACTTTGACTCTCATTTTTTTTCCCTAAAAAATGACTTTATAAAGAGATACTGGCCAGATTATTCTCATCAAGTGAGGTTCCCCAAGCTTAATTTTTCTTGGAATAAGTAAATTAAATCATACATTTCTAAAACTAACTATAAGAACCCCTGCAACATACATCTCTTTGCTCACATGAATTATAAGCTCAAGCAAAGAGACGACTCTATGTTTCAACCTTTTTAAATAAGCTAAGATAGATATTTTACTTGGAAGGTAGAAAAAAATTAGTATATATAATCTTATAAATCTATGTAAAGGGAAAGTCACTCAGTCGTGCCTGACTCTTTGTGACCCCATGGACTATACAGTCCTTGGAATTCTCCAGGCCAGAATACTGGAGTGGGTAGCCTTACTCTCCTCCAGGGGATCGTCCCAATCCAGGGATCAAACCCAGGTCTCCCGCATTGCAGGTGGATTCTTTACCAGCTGAGCCACAAGGGAATTAATTTTTATTTTGATATCTTTGGTGACAGAAAATTTACTACCCCTTTACGTTTTAATGGGCTTGTGGATCATTTAGATTATTTTTCATGTGAAGTAAGTTCAAGTAAATATTTGCACAATTGCCATTTGATTAACCATTTTTCATTAGTGATTTGCAGAAAATGTTTTATATTCCAAATATAAGCCCTGAATTTATTGTACCTGTTATGAATAATTCATACTTTCTTGATGATGCCTCTAGATAAATAACAGTGAATTTCTTAGTTTTATCACTCTTTCATGTTGTTTAATATTCCACTCAATTCAAGGTCATAACTATGCTACAAAGCTTATTTCTATCTTTTATATTTAGATCATTACCTACCTATATTTCTATTTTGGTTTGATTTTATTTTTCCATGTAAATAGACAACTGATCCAGCATTATTATTGAAAACACCTGTGCCTTGTCTTGGTTCAGATGTGCTTGTGGGGTGATGGGAATGTGCATTTTTGAACTTCTGGTTTAATCATGCTATTTCATGAGTCTACTTAATTATCTTTGCCTCAGCAGAACACTGCCTGACTGTAACTTTATAGGTCTCAATATTTCATAGAGTAAATCCTTTTACTTCATTCTTCGTTATAGTTTCCTTCTCTTGATCTTTCGTATTTTCTCATAAAACTTATAAGAAAGATTATCAATTTCTGCACATTAAAAACCTCCCTTAAATTCTGATTTGGATTTCATTGAACCTACAGATCAATATGAAGAGATGTGAAGTCTTTACAAAATGTTCATTTATTCCATAAAATATTATGCACGTTCCAGAGTTTGGATATTTGCTTATTATAATAGGTCATCTACAGAGATTTTAATGTTTTCCACATTCATTAGCGTGTTGTCAATAAAAACTGAAATTTATCTTCTGAATTATTTTATTGACATATAGTTTGTTTGCAATTATATTAGGTTCAGGTGTGCAACCTGGTGATTCAATATTTTGTATTAATATATTATCTTTCATTTAAAGTTATAACATATTGACTATATTCTTGTGGTCTACAGTGTATCTTCTTTATCCTATGTGTTGTAGTTTTGACCTCTAATTTCCTATCCCTATATTGCCCCCCATCCATCTTTTATTTAGAATAATCTTAATAAAGTTTGCATGTGGCTGCTGCTGCTGCTAAGTCGCGTCAGTCGTGTCCGACTCTGTGCGACCCCGTAGACGGCAACCCAACAGGCTTCTCTGTCCCTGGGATTCTCCGGGCAAGAATACCGGAGTGGGTTGCCATTTCTTCTCCAATGCATGAAAGTGAAAAGTGAAAGTGAAGTAGCTCAGCAGTGTCCGACTCTTTGTGATCCAACGGACTGTAGCCTACCAGGGTCCTCCACCATGGGATTCTCCAGGCAAAAGTACTGGAGTGGGTTGCCATTGCCTTCTCCTTTGTATATGGCTAGAAAGTACTGATTGGTTACACCTTAAATTTTTAAACTGAAATTTCACTCTTCATGTCTATAAGCCATCTATTTCAAATTTCAACCCTTTAACTCCCCACTTCAAAAATGTGGGGAATAGTTTTCTTATTATTCCTTCTCATGATTCTTCTCCTGTATTAGTTGATTTCGTAAACTCATTTTTACATTGTCAAGATTGCGTTATTGTTATTATTGCATTATAGTTATTTCTTACTCAGTCTCCCCTAAACTGTCATTTAATCTGGATAATCTTTAGAATTAGAAATTACTGTATTTGATAGAAATATTTGTTTTAACACAAAATATGTTAGAATGAGTACCAATTCCACTGATTAGTGTTGAGGAACGAGCATAAATCTCTCTAGCTCAGTTACAGGATGGCCTGGGTAGAAAATTGTACATACTGACCAATGAAACCTTCATATTTTGAGGTGCTGATATTTTTGGTATCAAAATTTTCTTCCATTTCAGTGCTGTTTAAGAAATTTAATCTACCTTCACTATTATTTTTTTAACTTTTAGTTGAATTGAAAATGATGGTATTAGAGATGAAGATATAATAAATATAATAGTTTATTCAGACAAAAAAATCACCCTAAATAGTTAAGATGTTACCATATTCATTTTCACCATTTAATGTGACTCAGTGGTAAAGTCTGCCTGCCAATGCAGGAGACTCAGAAAAGGTGGGTTTGATCCCTGGGTTGGGAAGATTCCCTGGAGGGGGCAATGGCAACCCACTCCTACCTGGAAAATCCCATGGATAGAGGAACCCGGTGGGCTGTGGTCCAGAGGGTCGCAAAATGTCTGACATGACTGAATGAGCACACATAGCGAAATTTCACAATATTGGCAGCATTATTTATTTAAACCCTTCCAAATGAAATCACATTATAGAAACAGGAATCTAGGACTGTCCTTCAACTTTGTTCAAGCCATTGTTCCTAAAGTGCAACAGCCCTCTGAATTGTTGCCTTCCTCTCGTTGAGATTTTGCAAAGTTGAAAATGCTACCAAATATTTCTTCAGAATATTTCCTGCCTTCTTAGTTTATTTACTTTCTGGTAAATTTAACGTTTCCATAGAAAATTTCCCTGAAACTTTCAACTTTCAGGTAAGCATCGCTTCAAAGCAGGTATAAGATATTCGTTTATTGAGGTGTTGCCATTTTCTCAGCATATATGTTATGGTCCCTGTCCTTATGCATATTCAAGAACACCCAGATGAAACACTTTGCTTAAATTACATGGATTATTCATAGTATTTTTTGTAAGAGAGCAATTTTTAAGTTATTAAATTTTCTAATTGTGAACTCTTTTCTGGTAACGCTGAACTCATGCCCAGATCAACAGACAGAAAGTAGTGATAGAAGATGCCCACATAGAGACTACAGAGATGAGTATAGGATAATTTGTTAAGCCAGAAGGAAGAAATAACTTAAAAATTATGAACTAATAACCTTATAATAAAGATAATTTGGAAACACCACTTCAGCCAATTAATCCACATTAGTATTACCTATAAGGTGAGGTGAAGTCGCTCAGTTGTGTCCGACTCTTTGCAACCCCATGGACTGTAACCTACTAGGCTTCTCTGTCCATGGGATTCTCCAGGCAAGAATACTGGAGTGGATTGCCATTTCCATCTCCAGGGGATCTTCCCAACCCAGGGATCGAACCCAGGTCTCCCACATTGGAAGCAGACGCTTTAACCTCTGAGCCACCAGGAAAGCCCCAGTATTACCTATATTGAGATTAATTAGCACCATCTGTGTGTGTATTCATTAAAGGTTTTAAGATTAGGGACATTTCTTTTCTAACAAAAATTTAAACTGAAATTATGGGCAATCAATGGAAAAATCATAATTGAGAGACATACAAAACAAGAGCTCATACTCCAAAAATATCACTGGCAAGGCCAGAAAGAGTAACTATTTCAGATTAGAGGAGATACAATATTTTATGTGATACTGGATTTGAATCTTAGACCAGAGATGCTGAAATCTGTACCTAGAATAGGAAATTATTGGTGTCATATCTCCTGATTTTGGTAAAGATAATGAAAATAAATTAGTGAATATCCTTGTTCTGAGATAATCAACAGCTTAGAGATGTGTTGACATCATGGTTTCACTTATGTGGTCCACAGAAAATCAACAAAATACATACAGAGTAAAAGAAATGATAAAAAAACATTAAAAAATGATAAAATGTTCAGTCCCTTAGAGACTGCCTTTGGGAATGGAGGGCAACCAATCATGGGTTGCAGAATTCATCCTGCTGGGCTTCCAGCTCAGTGAAGACATGGAATTGCTTCTCTTTGTTATCTTCATCCTCTTATATGCCTTCAACCTGCTGGCAAATGGCATGATTTTGGGACTCATCTCGCTTGACCTCAGATTACACACCCCCATGTACTACTTCCTGTCTCATCTGGCCATAACTGACGTAGCCTATGCTTCCAGCCATTTGCCCAATATGTTGGAAAACTTAGTGAAACACAAGAAAACCATCTCCTATTTCTCATGCACCATGCAGATGGTTTCCTATTTGGCCTTTGCCTCTGTAGAGTGCCTGACTTTGGTGGTGATGTCCTATGACAGGTTTGTGGCGATCTGCCACCCACTACAGTACACGACCATCATGAACTGGAGGGTGTGCACATTCCTGGCCATCGCTTGCTGGATGTGTGGATTTTCCCTGGCCATAGTCCAAGTAAGTCTGTTTCTATGGCTGCCCTTCTGTGGGCCCCAGAAGGTGAACCACTTCTTCTGTGAAATCCGGTCTGTCCTCAAAGTGACCTGTGGAGAAACTTGGATCAATGACATTTTCCTCCTTGCAGATGGTGTGTTTATCTTAATTGCTCCCATTTCGCTGGTGCTGGTCTCCTACATGCGAATTCTCTGGGCCATCCTGAAGATCCAGTCAAAGGAGGGCCGCAAGAAAGCCTTCTCCACCTGCTCCTCCCACCTCTGTGTGGTTGGGTTCTACTTTGGCATAGTCCTGATGGTGTACATGATCCCTGATGACGATAATCGAGAGGAGCCACAGAAAATCCTTTTCCTCTTTTACACCTTCTTCAACCCATTACTGAACCCCCTCGTCTACAGTCTAAGTGAAGGCTGCCTTCCACAGAGTACTGCAGAAAAGGATGACAGTGTGACCCAGGGCAGATTTATGGTTTAGAAAATTTCCCAACAAAATGCATGACTTAAGGATGAGAATTCTCAATAACATCAGCAAGATGCCAGAATAGGAGCCCCAAGCCCCGCTTCCTCCATGGAGATGACAACATAGATCAAATTACCATCGTGGGGACACTAGAAAACCCAGAGTCTGCAGCACCCCAGACTAGGACAAAGCCAACAGGATATACAGTGAAGCTTTTAGGCGAATGTATGGCATTTGACTCACCAGACCTCCTCCTCCTCCCTGTTCCAGTGATAGGATCTGGAAAAAATTCCCAACTCCCAGCTCTCCTACAGGAGAGAGAGAGAAAAAGATAGGCCCGTGCCTATCCTTTCTAGCTTTTCAGGTGAGGCAGGAAGCCTGTAGGCTTGTTTTCTGTAGTGCCTGACTTAGAGCACTTGTGGGAAAGGCAATTTGGACTCCTTGTTGGGACCACAAAGAAACATAGCAAGCGCCAACTTTTTACACTTACACAGAGATTTTTAAATATTCACAATTAAGGTAGATGATTAAGGTAGATGTGTAGTGTTATCTCATTGTTGTAATGGGAGATTCCCTCATGACATATGATATTGAATATGTTTGCACCTGCTTCCTTACCATCTGTATATCTTTTCTGGCAAGATAGCTCTTTGTATCTTTTGCCCATTATTATGTACTGTAATAAACTTTACTTTTTAGAGCAGTTTTAGAGTCACAGAAGAGTTGTGGAAGATCAGATATACCCAATTTACCCCCTGCCTCTGCACACACACAACGTCCCCCATATCACTCTCTCTCCATAGAATGGTACCTTTATTATCATTCATCAGCTTGCATTGACACAATATTATCACCCAAAGTCCATCACTTATGTAAGATTTCAATCGTGGTGTTGTATACTCTCTGTGTTTGCACAAGTGTATAATTATGTGTATCCAATATGGGAACTGTGAGCTTCCAGATGTTCAAGCTGGTTTTAGAAAAGGCAGAGGAACCAGAGATCAAATTGCCAAAATTTACTGGATCATCGAAAAAGCAAGAGAGTTCCAGAAAAACACCTATTTCTGCTTTTTTGACTATGCCAAAGCCTTTGACTGTGTGGATCACAATCAACTGTGGAAAATTCTGAAAGAGATGGGACTACCAGACCACCTGACCTGCCTCTTGAGAAGCCTATATATGCAGGTCAGGAAGCAATGGTTAGAACTGGACATGGCACAACAGACTGGTTCCAAATAGGAAAAGGAGGACGTCAAGGCTGTATATTGTCACCATGCTTATATAACTTATATGCAGAGTACATCATGAGAAACGCTGGACTGGAAGAAGTACAAGCTGGAATCAAGATTGCCAGGAGAAATATCAATAACCTCAGATACGCAGATGACACCACTCTTATGGCAGAAAGTGAAGAGGAGCTAAAAAGCCTCTTGATGAAAGTGAAAGAGGAGAGTGAAAAAAGTTGGCTTAAAGCTCAACATGATTTCGATGTTGACCATCTGGTGATGTCCACGTGTAGAGTCTTCTCTTGTGTTGTTGGAAGAGGGTGTTTGCTATGACCAGTGCATTTTCTTGGCAAAACTCTATTAGTCTTTGCCCTGCTTCATTCTGCATTCCAAGGCCAAATTTGCCTGTTACTCCAGGTGTTTCTTGACTTCCTACTTTAGCATTCCAGTCCCCTATAATGAAAAGGACATCTTTTTTGGGTGTTAGTTCTAACAGATCGTGTAGGTCTTCATAAAACCGTTCCACTTCAGCTTCTTCAGCATTACTGGTTGGGGCATAGACTTGGATAACTGTGATATTGAATGGTTTTCCTTGGAGACGAACAGAGATCATTCTGTCGTTTTTGAGATTGCATCCAAGTACTGCATTTCGGACTCTTTTGTTGACCATGATGGCTACTCCATTTCTTCTGAGGGATTCCTGCCCGCAGTAGTAGATATAATGGTCATCTGAGTTAAATTCACCCATTCCAGTCCATTTTAGTTCGCTGATTCCTAGAATGTCGACGTTCACCCTTGTCATCTCTTGTTTGACCACTTCCAATTTGCCTTGATTCATGGACCTGACATTCCAGGTTCCTATGCAGTATTGCTCTTTACAGCATCGGATCTTGCTTCTATCACCAGTCACATGCACAACTGGGTATTGTTTTCGCTTTGGCTCCATCCCTTCATTCTTTCTGGACTTATTGCTCCACTGATCTCCAGTAGCATATTGGGCACCTAATGACCTGGGGAGTTCCTCTTTTGATATCCTATCATTTTGCCTGTTCATACTGTTCATGGGGTTCTCAAGGCAAGAATACTGAAGTGGCTTGCCATTCCCTTCTCCAGTGGACCAAGTTCTGTCAGCCCTCTCCACCATGACCCGCCCGCCTTGGGTTGCCCTGCAGGCATGGCTTGGTTTCATTGAGTTAGACAAGGCTGTGGTCCTAGTGTGATTAGATTGACTAGTTTTCTGTGAGTATGGTTTCAGTATGTCTGCCCTCTGATGCCCTCTTGCACCACCTATCATCTTACTTGGGTTTCTCTTACCTTGGGTGTGGGGCATCTCTTCACAGCTGCTTCAGCAAAGCACAGCCGCCGCTCCTTACCTTGGACAGGGGCTGTTCCTGACCTTCAACGTGGGAGAGATCCTCTAGGCCTCAATTAATTTTGCTGATTTTACTTTTAAAAATATGTTTCATTTTTAGAACTTCTTTTAGATTCACAGCAAATTGGGCAGGAAGTACAGAGCTTTCTTACATACCTGCTGTTAATTTTTCTTTTTCCTATCCAATTTTTGTGCATGCTCAGTCTCTTCAGTTGTGTCCGACTCTGTGCAACCCTATGGACGGTAACCTGCCAGGTTCCTCTGTCCATGGGCTTCTCCAGGCAAGAATACTGGAGTGGGTTGCCATTTCCTTCTCCGGGGGATCTTCCCAGCCCAGGGATGGAACTTGTATCCCTTACATCTCCTGCATTGGCAAGCAGGTTCTTTACCACTAGTGCCACCTGGGAAGCCCGTATCCAATGTTCAGCCCTCTCATCAATTCTGTGGTTGCAGTCTATTCTCTCTCTCTCTCTCTCCATGTATACTGTATTTAACTCTATGAAAGTAGGGCCTGTATCTGTTTCCTTCTCAGCATCTACGTGGTAAATACTCGTTCATTTAGTCAATGTGTGTAGCCCATTTCCCCTGGGCTTCGTCAGCCTGAAATGGGGGTTGGAGCTGACGTTTAAAATGAATTCCAATTGTGAATTATGCCACAGACACTTTCCTCCTGCTGCCTGTGGTAGCAGCTCCATCCCCAGCAGGTCTCTCCGGCTTATGTCTGAGAGTTTCTGGTGATGTCCTCAATGTGATCAGGAAGAAGTTGCTAGAATGTGGCTAACACATTGGGGGCCTCAACAAGCTGAAGTGGTTCTGTGTTCTTTGATACCTTCCATGCCTCAAAGTTGTAGATGTGAGCGGTGAAGAAGGGGGAGGAACAGCCTTTCCTTCCTGTGTGTCACCTGTTTCCCAGGCTCAGAAGCAGTGTGACTTTGCACCTTGCACCTGGGTTTGTAGTGAAAATATGTCTTCCCATATTTATTTACAGCTCCTTAAGTCAAGAGGCAGTATTCAGAGTCTCTTCTCTTTGAGAATCATTGAGATGTTGGTACTGAGTTCAACTTACTAGTCTACCTCTTCCTTAGGGTGAGCAAGCCCCATGAGGCCCTTCAGTGCCCCCTGCAAAATGGACCAACCACTCTGTTAACGGACCAGCCATCACCAGTCACATCTAGATCCCAGCAGTGACCACATTCCACCTTGAGCTTGAACCGCTAAATCCTTTCTTTCAAACAGAACCTTGAGCTGATGTAGAAACTTAGCACGAGCCTAACCCAGCCTGCTAGATGCCAGACACAGGTTACATAATATTCTAGAGCTTGTGTGTGAAGCTCAGTGAATCCAGATGAACATGCCTAGTGCCTGAAGACTGTGGGAGGTCATTTAGCTTCTCTCTAACCCATGGCATAAGGTCCCATCACTTGGGAAATAGATGGGGGAACAGTGGAAACAGTGTCAGACTTTTTTTTTGGGAGGGGGGCCTCCAAAATCACTGCAGATGGTGACTGCAGCCATGAAATTAAAAGACGCTTACTCCTTGGAAGAAAAGTTATGACCAATCTAGATAGTATTTTCAAAAGCAGAGACATTACTTTGCCGACTAAGGTCCGTCTAGTCAAGGCTATGGTTTTCCCAGTGGTCATGTATGGATGTGAGAGTTGGACTATGAAGAAAGCTGAGCGCCAAAGAATTGATGCTTTTGAACTGTGGTGTTGGAGAAGACTCTTGAGAGTCCCTTGGACTGCAAGGAGATCCAACCAGTCCATTCTGAAGGAGACCAACCCTGGGATTTCTTTGGAAGGAATGATGCTAAAGCTGAAACTCCAGTACTTTGGCCACCTCATGAGAAGAGTTGACTCATTGGAAAAGACTCTGATGCTGGGAGGGATTAGGGGCAGGAGGAGAAGGGGACGACCGAGGATGAGATGGCTGGATGGCATCACGGACTCGATGGACATGAGTCTGAGTGAACTCCGAGAGATGGTGATGGACAGGGAGGCCTGGCGTGCTGCGATTCATGGGGTCGCAAAGAGTCGGACACGACTGAGCGACTGAACTGAACTGAACT
>SJYT01040248.1:48883-82044 GCA_006410635.1 Cephalophus harveyi
AAGGGGACGACCGAGGATGAGATGGCTGGATGGCATCACGGACTCGATGGACATGAGTCTGAGTGAACTCCGAGAGATGGTGATGAACAGGGAGGCCTGGCGTGCTGCGATTCATGGGATCGCAAAGAGTCGGACACGACTGAGCGACTGAAATGAATGTCATTAAGAATTGTAAAGCTAGTCCATGGTATGCTTTTGAAATTGAGAATAACTTGAAAACATGTTTTCTTTGTTTTCTAAAACAAAGGAAAACTGCATTTCTCTTATCTGCCAAGTATATATTAAAGATACTTGGAAAGCATTGGAGTTACATTAATAATATTGCCTCATAAGAGCCATCATATTTCTCTTTAGCTATGTTTAAGTATAATTAACAGAATTGTAAAATATTTAAGGTGTACACCTGATGATTAGATCTACACACACATTGTGAAAGGATTCCCCTTTTGACTTAATTAAAACATCTATTGCTCTTTTTGGTGAGAACTTTTGAATCGATTCCCTTGACAAATCTGTTTTATAAGCAAGAGCTGTAATTTTTAAATATACTTTTAGATTTTTGACTAGATTTAAAACCATGGAGATTATAAAAATTTCTGTTTGCCTCTTATTTCTTATAATTTATAGGCTATGGGATATAAGACTAATTCATTAATGATCAGGGAGGTAAGAACTGTTAGGTAATGTTCTCTAGTATCCTAGAGGCAGTGTTTGCTGTCTTTGGCTCTCTAACACAGTCCTTTGCAGGACATGGAAAGTGCTTGTTAAACAATATATTGAGGATACTTATTCACAATGATGCTATTTTCTAAGGCCTGGAGAAGTAATGAGAAATATCTTTTATACATTGACATTGCAAGTGTTTCTGCTGCAATAAATCTGTACACAAGGCTTGAGAACCCCTTCTCTAGCATATCTTGAATTATTTGGATTCAGTACCTCAGCTACGAGGTAAGGTCATCAGCTACCAAGTAAAGTCATCAGCTAGAGAGTTTTTCCCAAACTTCACACCAGAGGATTTGTACAGTGGTTCAATTCAGTTCCGTCCATCAGTCGTGTCTGACTGTGGCCCCATGAACTGCAGCACGTCAGGCCTCCCTGTCCATCACCAACTCCCGGAGTGCACCCAAACTCATGTCCATTGAGTCAGTGATGCCATCCAGCCATCTCATTCTCTGTTATTCCCTTCTCCTGCCCTCAATCTTTCCCAGCATCAGGGTCTTTTCAAATAAGTCAGTTCTTCTCATCAGGTGGCCAACATATTGGAGTTTCAGTTTCAACATCAGTTCTTCCAATGAACACCCAGGACTGATTTCCTTTAGGATGGAATTGTTGGATCTCCTTGCAGTCCAAGGGACTCTCAAGAGTCTTCTCCGACACCACAGTTCAAAAGCATCAATTCTTTGGCGCTCAGCTTTCTTTATAGTCCAACTCTCACATCTATACATGACCACTGGAAAAACCATAGCCTTGACTGGATGGACATTTGTTGGCAAAGTAATGTCTCTGCTTTTTAAGATGCTGTCTAGATTAGTCATGTTTCCTTCCAAGTAGTAAGTGTCTTTTAATTTCATGGCTGCAATCACCATCTGCAGTGATTTTGGAGCCCAGAAAAATAAAATCAGCCACTGTTTCCACTGTTTCCCCATCTATTTGCCATGAAGTGATGAGACTGGATGCCATGATCTTCATTTTCTGAATGCTGAGCTTTAAGCCAACTTTTTCACTCTCCTCTTTCACTTTCATCAAGAGGCTCTTTAGTTCTTCTCTTTCTGCCGTAAGGGTGGTGTCATCTGTATACCTGAAGTTATTGATATTTCTCTCAGCAATCTTAATTCCAGCTTGTGCTTCATCCAGCCTGGCGTTTTTCATGATATACTTTGCATATAAGTTAAATAAGCAGGGTGACAATATGTAGCCTTGACGTACTCCTTTTCCTACTCGGAACCAGTCTGTTTTTCCATGTCCAGTTCTGACTGTTGCTTCCTGACCTGCATACAGGTTTCTCAAGAGGCAGGTCAGGTAGTCTGGTATTTCCATCTCTTTAAGAATTTTCCACATTTTATTGTGATCCACACAGTCAAAGGCTTTGGCATACAATGGNAACCAGTCTGTTTTTCCATGTCCAGTTCTGACTGTTGCTTCCTGACCTGCATACAGGTTTCTCAAGAGGCAGGTCAGGTAGTCTGGTATTTCCATCTCTTTAAGAATTTTCCACATTTTATTGTGATCCACACAGTCAAAGGCTTTGGCATACAATGGTAGAAAAGCATTCTTTCCTATTTTAAAAGCATGTTAGTTCCTCAGTCATCTTACATTTTGTGATGCTCTGGACTGTATCCCGCCAATCTCTTCTGTCCATTGGATTTCCCTGGCAAGAATACCAGAGTAGGTTGCCATTTCCTTCTCCAGGGGATATTCCTACCCCATGGGGTCAAACCTGGGTCTCCTGCATTGCAGGCATGTTCTTTACCCTCTGAGCCTATCATTGGCAAATGCTTGGTTGATTTTCATTTCATCCTTTCATCAAAATATTCTCTGGTTTATCTAGTTAATAAAAGCCATTACTTTCATATTTAATTGAGTAAAGATGCTATTTTTGTGACATATGCTGTTTATATCTTCTTTAACCATCATCACCAGTCCACAAATCCAGAAGACTGGTTTAAGTCATGATATCAAGTATATTGAGCATTGATAACTATTCTATGTCCAGCTGACTGTAATGCCCATGTGGCTTTCAGTTCAGTTGCTCAGTCATGTCCAACTCTTTGTGACCCCACGAACTGCAGCACACCAGGCCTCCTGTCCATTGCCAACTCCTGGAGTCCACCCAAACCCATGTCCATAGAGTTGATGATGCCATCCAACCATCTCATCCTCTGTTGTTCCCTCCTCATGTGGCTTTATAACCCCAATAATCCCATTATTTTATAGAGGAAAAATGTGGCTCAGGGAGATGAAGTGACTTCCCCTGAGTCATGCATATGACTCAGATGTGAAGCAGAGTGAGGCTTAGAATGTGAGCATTCCTAGATCAGATTTGCATGGCATAGGATTCTGAGAGGAGACTGACTCTCAGAAGTGGAAAATGATGGCAGTCTATGTGATGCTGATCAAATCAGTGTATTTTCTGGAAGCAAGAATGAAAGGAAGGATTATGGCCTTTGTCAGTAATGCTATAAGGGTATACATGAGCCTCTTAAGTTGGTTCTAGTATTGAGGGGAGCATGAGAGAGGAATCTCTTTTGGGACCAGATGGAATGGAGGATAGGAACCTGAATGACAGAAAGGGGGAAATAGGCCCTCTGTCTGTCCTAAATGTGGAGCCTTTTGATCCTAAATGTGAAGCCAGAGGGAGAATTACGTGAATCACAGAATCCTGAGAATAGGAGCTATGAGTCTCTTTTCTCTTTTGATTACTAGGAAGAATGTATTCTTTAGTTCCAAACATATAGACATTACTGCAGTTACCATGATAATGTTTGTAATAAAATTCAAATGATTAAAACAGGAGCATGTAATTCAAATAGAAGTATAAAATATTTCACAATGAAACAGTGAAAAGAACCGGTTTCAGAACTTACATACGTAATAGCAAAATGGACTTACATATGTAATAGCGAAATGCAGTCAAAGGACTGCACTGTGTACTTGTCTCATACAGTTTTTGAAATTTTAACTAAATAAATGAAGTCATTTAGTGACAAGGAAATATCAAAAGAACAGCAAGTTCAGTTGCAGATATTGCATTTCCCAATGTTTAAAATGTAAGAGTTATTAAAATGTAGTGATATCTCAAGAATGAATAGTCTCTGGTACAAAAATTGTGTTCCTCTCTACCATAGAAGATATTAGATCTGAAATCACTGGAAACATAAAGGTCCTCCATGCAAGATCATGGTGATATTCAGGTGGAAATTATTTGGGATTCACTCTAGTTACTGGGAACACACAATTTATCTCTTCATTTGAAACTAGATATATTGATTTTTAAAATTTATTTATTTTTGATTGGAAAATAATTGCTTTAAAATTGATTATTTTTATAAAAATAATTTTCTGCTACATATTTGTAGAGTAATTTTATATAGAGTAAGATTGTGTTGATTTACCTACAGTGAAATGTTAAATCTAGGAGTAACTGATGACACAAAAAATATTTTCTTCAATTCTGTCAGAGTAAAATTAACTTTGGGAGCTTCATTTTATGTCCACTATCACACTTTTGTAGACCACATGAGGCCAAACAACAGATCTTGGGTTAGGTCTTCAGAGCTATAAGGAGCTAGAAAATTGAGATGATTGCAGATTTTTTTTTTTTTCTGTAATAATAAGTCACTTCAAGAAAGCATAGATTTAAGCATTGAGGTACCTATAATATTTCATCATATGGGGTGCATTCCTCAGATACATATTCAACCTCATTTTTTTATTTGTAAACATTTGACCCACATTTCAAGGTCAAATATTTACTTAATCATTTGCAATATTATTCTATTGAACTCTAAGATGAGAAAACTTTTAGTATCTCAACTCTCTAATTTGTCTAAAAATAGGCCACCTCATCTTTAAGTTTGGACATTAATGAGCTGCCTACATTCCTGTGGCAAGACTCCTCACCACAGCAACAGCAAAACCTTCTCACTTAAAGAAGATCAATAGCCATACACATTTTTCTTTTATGCAGTCCAGTTTACAACTCACTTTTAATATCATTTAAAAGTACATAAGCATATCCTACATGACATTTTTATTACAATTGTAATATCTCAAGTTTAATTTTTGGCAGTAAATGTAGTCTGGTGCAAACTTAGAAGCGAAGGGAAAAAAATGAGTTTAAGTATATATTTTTGATTTATATGATAGTCTGACTTTTGGGGGTGAATACTATCTTTGTAGAAGACACCTGTGCATGTGACGAGTCTGAAGTAATTGGATTTTCAAGTGAGCTCTAGAAGTTTTATTATTTTTTTTAAATAGATACTCTGGGTGATGGACAGGGAGGCCCGGCATGCTGTGATTCATGGGGTCGCAAAGAGTCGGACACGACTGAGTGACTGAACTGAACAATTTAGGAAACCTACCAGAGTTAAAAAGTTTATTTTTGAAAGGTTTCACATGGTTATCATTGATGGTGATGCTGTTTAGTTGCTAAGTCATGTCCGACTCTTTTGTGACCCCATGGACTATAAACCACCAGGCTCCTCTGTCCATAGGATTTCCCAGACAGGAATACTGGTGTGGGTTGCCATTTCCTTCTTCAGGGGATCTTTCTAATCCAGGGATCAAACCCGTGTCTCTTGCATTGGCAGGTGTGTTTTTTACCACTGTGCCACCATGGAAGTCCCTAGTTATTATTGTTACATCAATGGAATGTAAATGACCTTGTTTGCTAATGTATATTTTTTAAAATCTCCCAATTAATAGGAGAGTCTAAAGAACTGAAGATGATTATTTTACCTCTGAAGATAACATTTAATCATTACACAGATGTTTAGAATCTGTTAAAGGAGAAAAACAGTTTAAAAACCAGGACTCTGACGTCACATAGACTTTAGGTTTCAGTTTCTGCCCTGCAGCTTAAAAGTTGGGTATTCAAGGGAAGATAAATTATCCTTTCTAAAGCTTAATTCCCTAATCTCTAAAAGAGACAGATTGTAAAAATAGTCTTGACTTCATAGGGTTGTTGTAAAAATAATGTAATAATTCAACTAAAGAGCACAGAGTTTACAGGAAGTAATCGTCACATACCAAATGTTTCCTATTATTGTCTCACTTAACTCAGCAGTGGTCACAGGACTGGAAAAGGTCAGTTTTCATTCCAGCCCCAAAGAAAGGGAATGCCAAAGAATGCTCAAACTACCGCACAATTGCACTCATCTCACACACTAGTAAAGTAATGCTCAAAATTCTCCAAGACCTTTGACTGTGTGGATCACAATAAACTGTGGAAAATTCTGAAAGAGATGGGAATACCAGACCACCTAACCTGCCTCTTGAGAAATCTGTATGCAGGTCAGGAAGCAACAGTTAGAACTAGACATGGAACAACAGACTGGTTCCAAATAGGAAAAGGAGTCCGTCAAGGCTGTATATTGTCACCCTGCTTATTTAACTTATATGCAGAATACGTCATGAGAAACGCCAGGCTGGATGAAGCACAAGCTGGAATCAAGATTGCTAGGAGAAATATCAATAACCTCAGATTTGCAGATGACAACACCCTTACGGCAAAAAGTGAAGAAGAACTAAAGAGCCTCTTGATGAAAGTGAAAGAGGAGAGAGAAAAAGTTGGCTTAAAGCTCAGCATTCAGAAAATTAACATCATGGCATCCGGCCCCATCACTTCATGGCAAATAGATGGGGAAACAGTGGAAACAGTGGCTGATTTTATTTTTTTGGGCTCCAAAATCACTGCAGATGGTGACTGCAGCCATGAAGTTAAGAAGTCGCTTACTCCTTGGAAAGAAAGTTATGACCAACCTAGTTCAATTCAGTTCAGTCACTCAGTCTTGTCTAACTCTTTGCAAACCCATGAACCACAGCATGCCATGCCTCCCTGTCCATCACCAACTCCCAGAGTCCACCCAAACTCATGTCCATTGTGTTGGTGATGCCATATAAACATCTCTTCCTCTGTTGCCCCCTTCTCTTCCTGCCCTCAATCTTTCCCAGCATCAGGGTGTTTTCAAATGAGTCAGCTCTCCACATCAGGTGGCCAAAGTATTGGAGTGTCACCTTCAACATCAGTCCCTCCAATGAATACCCAGGACTACCTAGACAGCATATTAAAAAGCAGAGACATTACTTTGCCAACAAAGGTCCATCTAGTCAAAGCTATGGTTTTTCCTGTAGTCAGGTGTGGATGTGAGAGTTGGACTATAAAAAAGCTGAGTGCCAAAGAATAGATGCTTTTGAACTGTTGTGTTAGAGAATACTCTTGAGAGTCGCTTGGACGGCAAGGAGATCCACCCAGTCCATCCTAAAAGAAATCAGTCCTGAATATGCATTGGAAGGCCTGATGCTGAAGCTGAAACTCCAATACTTTGGCCACCTGATGTGAAGAGCTGACGCTTTTAAAAAAATCCTAATGCTGGGAAATATTGAAGGCAGGAGGAGAAGGGGATGACAGAGGATGAGATGGTTGGATGGCATCACTGACTCAATGGAAATGAGTTTGAGTAAACTCTGGGAGTTTGTGATGGACCGGGAGACCTGGTGTGCTGTGGTTCATGGGGTTGCAAAGAGTCGGACACGACTGAGCAACCAAACTGACTGATTGACTGTCCTTTTTGTCCTTCAGTTCAGAAATGGATTGGTAGAGACTGATGAAAAGTGAGGCTCTCCAGGGGAAAACACACAGGAGGTTAGTGCTTTCTAGGGCGAGTAAAAACCTTAATTTATGAGGACTACTCAGAACTCACACCAGAGGGCACTCTCCATTATCTTGGCAATGTATAATGCTGCTGCTGCTGCTGCTAAGTCGCTTCAGTCGTGTCTGACTCTGTGCGACCAGGCTCCCCCGTCCCTGGGATTCTCCAGGCAAGAACACTGGAGTGGGTTGCCATTTCCTTCTCCAATGCATGAAAGTGAAAAGTGAAAGTGAAGCCGCTCAGTCGTGTCAGACTCAGCGACCCCATGGACTGTGGCCCGGAGTTCTACCTGCTTAGGCTGCTTTTCTGATTCATGATTCCCGTACCCCAGAGAGTCATCAGAATTAAACAGTGATGTCAGTTTGAGTTTTCAAAAGTTAGTAAATACTGAAACATGGGAAAATGTACACTGATCTAAGAGTCACAAGAATAATGATAAGTATTAATGTTACTAGACTGAAGCGACTTAGCAGCAGTAGCAGCCTCAGAGCTATTTAATCTTTATAAATGTAGGACAGTAATACTTGTCTTTTTTTGGTCTTCTTTGTCTCACTTTTTTGTTACTAATTAAAGCTTACATATGAAAAAATCTGAACCCCTTTGAGCAGAACAATGAAACAATAGAAATATTATTATTGTTACTGACCTATTTTGTAGAAAAGACACAAAGCATGCAGAGAAATTATAGGAATTGTGGAATTATATAAATGGTATATTTGAAAGAACTGACTTTTCAATAACTTAATATTCTGAAGAATTTTACTTGGTTTTGTATCCAAGAAAACTATGGATTTCTTCAATAGTTGCATTTTGACATTCATTTTGACCATTATGTGTTTCAGCAATCCAGTCAGCAAAGCTTTTAATTTCTTACTGTGTTTGGAAGCTACTTTGGCCAAAATTTGGAGATCCAGCAGTGTAGAGTCCACTTTTTCTTGGCATCTAGTAGAGAATGGTTTAATGATTGGATTCTCACAGTGTGCTCAGTCTGAATCATTAGCACTATGTAAAAACCTTATGATTTACTTAATGTGCTTTCTATGCTGCATATTTTATTATTTTTAAATAGTAGCTTGCCATGACTGTTTTAAGTCATGTCACCTTAAAGCTTGCTGGTTTCTGTACATTATCAACTTAGGATATTTTTTAAAAAATATGGAACACATTTGAATTTTCAGTACAGTTTTCAAGTATATTTATTACTTAGTAAAATTAGTTATATGAAGTACTCACATTTGAAATTATATAAAGATGGATGGAAATGAATGAGATGGTTGTATCATTGACTTCAATGAAACATGATTTGGAAGGAATACCACACAAACATATTGCTTAATAGTATGCAGAAGGGATCTAAAGTAACTATATTAACTTTGTGAGGCCATCTTTCATTCTGTTATCACTTGTGCTATCATGCGTTTTGTCCACTGTGGTCACAGTGCCTGAGAGAGAGAAGTGCTTCGAAAATTGTCAAAAGCTCTTTTCCCTGAAATGGTATGTATTCCTTTCAAATCATCTAAGGATGCATTTACAGAGTGTTATACACAAAATGATCAGCTATCAATCTCCTTATTGGCTACTCTCCTCCAAAAAGCTGTGCAAATGAGTTTTTATTCCAGGTGTTAATGATTAATATTTTTTTCTGATACACTTATACTTTTCATTTAAATATCATCTCAAAATAAATTATATATATGCATACATATTTATAATCATTACATTGAAGTTGATAGTCATTAATTTTTTCTTTTAGGTAATAAAAAATTAATAGCACTGATTTCAAGTTTAAGTATATCCATTTTATTGCCATTTCCATTTATGTACTATTAGAATTTCACATGGGAATTATGGGTAGAGGTATGAGGGAACATCTGTTGACTGTAAAATACTCTAGTAATTATAGATAGAAGGAAAATGGGCCTTTGGAATGTTAGTTAAAATATTGTTTTGTTTATATTTTGATTTTGCCGAGAGTGGATTTTGCCTTGTAGATTCAAATATATATAAATAGTTGATTTTCATATATAAAGAATACCATTAAAGCAAGACAAACATCTAAGAGGAAAATAAAAAAAGAACATTTGGGAACAAGCAGCTCATAAAGAAAGAAATAAAAATGACTCAAAGGATTAAGCTCTGCTCATTCGTGCATACAATACAAAAAATATACTCACACACACTGTCTATATGTGTGTGTGTGTGTATACATATATATAAACTGGTACATGATGATCTGATATATCTATCGACTCTGATTGTCATTGTCATTTAGTTGCTCAGTTGTGTCCAACTCTTTTGTGTCCCCATGGACTCTAATCCACCAGGCTTCTCTGTCCATGGAATTTTCCAGACAAGAATACCGGAGTGGGTTGCCATTCCATTCTCCAGGGTATCTTCCCAATCCAGGGATTGAACTGACATCTCCTGCTTGGCAGGCAGATTCTTTACAACGAAACCACTTGGTAAGCCCATCTACCCTAATTATGTGTATTGAAATATGTACATATAATGAGAAATATATATATTATACATTTACATATATTTACCTGATATATATATTTATCAGAGTCCTTAAGATCAAAGTGTCATCTATCTAGACAAACAGACAAATAGGTCAGATTAGAATATAACTTCAGAAATACATAGGGAATAACTCACATTGCTGCCCAGTTTACAGTGAAACAGAAACAATTGTATACTACTTGTTTCTGTGTGGGCAGCTTGAGTAGTTAACCACTGTGAAAAGTAGTTTGGCAGAACTGAACATAATTATAAACATACATGTCCTTTGACTTCTCCAATTTAATTTTTTTTAAGATTTTAGCCTGGAGAGAGATTTTGTACTATGAAATGATGTATATAAAAAGATTAATTAGAAATTTAAGTTCTTTGTGCTGTACTGGAAAGATCTCTAGGATTTCTTGTAGAGGAAAAAAGAATAGCTGTGCAAATGAGACTAATATCCGTTTTGTAGGGTGACAAATGGGTGGATGTGAGAAGGGAACTTATTGATGTATGTCCTTTTGTACCTTTTCATATTGGAATCAATGGCTGTACTATATGTGCAAAAAATATTATGAAAATAAAATTTGAAAAGAGAATAAGGTGCAGTTTAATTAGCTGGGGTATTCTTACTTCCAGATCATTGTTCTTTGCAGATAGAAAATCAACATTGATACCTACATAAAATGATTGTTTTATAAATCATACACAGATAATATATTAACCAAAAACATTGGTAAGTAAAAATAGATTTACAATTGACAAATATAGTGGTGAGGATTGATATGCTAAAATTTCATATCTCTTTGTCTTTACATAGGCTATTCACTGTGCCTAAAATTTCCTTCTCCTGTGTATTCTGTATTTTATTTGAGAACCACTATTCCTGCTCTAACACTTAGCTTAAACAGAATTTAAACTGAAGCTCCCATACCATTAGTTTCTTTTGTTCTTTCCTAACAACTCTGATTATATATCTATTTTAGCATAAATAATCTTTTACTGTATTTTTGTTTCCTCTGCTGCTGCTGCTGCTGGTAAGTCGCTTCAGTCGTGTCCGACTCTGTGTGACCCCATAGATGGCAGCCCACCAGACTCCCCGTCCTTGGGATTCTCCAGGCAAGAACACTGGAGTGGGTTGCCATTTCCTTCTCCAATGAATGAAAGTGAAAGTAAAGTCTCTCAGTCATGTCTGACTCTTCGCAACCACATGGAATGTAGCCTACCAGGCTGTTCTGTCCATGGGATTTTCCAGGCAAGAGTACTGGAGTGGGGTGCCATCTCCTTCTCCGCTGTTTCCTCTATTTTCCTCTAATATGCTGAAAATAGAGACTGTACCTTTTTTTTTTTTTTTTTTTTTTTTTTTTTTCTTTTTCAAGTACTTCCAGATCATTGTTCTTTGCAGATAGAAAATCAACATTGATACCTACATAAAATGATTGTTTTATAAATCATACACAGATAATATATTAACCAAAAACATTGGTAAGTAAAAATAGATTTACAATTGACAAATATAGTGGTGAGGATTGATATGCTAAAATTTCATATCTCTTTGTCTTTACATAGGCTATTCACTGTGCCTAAAATTTCCTTCTCCTGTGTATTCTGTATTTTATTTGAGAACCACTATTCCTGCTCTAACACTTAGCTTAAACAGAATTTAAACTGAAGCTCCCATACCATTAGTTTCTTTTGTTCTTTCCTAACAACTCTGATTATATATCTATTTTAGCATAAATAATCTTTTACTGTATTTTTGTTTCCTCTGCTGCTGCTGCTGCTGGTAAGTCGCTTCAGTCGTGTCCGACTCTGTGTGACCCCATAGATGGCAGCCCACCAGACTCCCCGTCCTTGGGATTCTCCAGGCAAGAACACTGGAGTGGGTTGCCATTTCCTTCTCCAATGAATGAAAGTGAAAGTAAAGTCTCTCAGTCATGTCTGACTCTTCGCAACCACATGGAATGTAGCCTACCAGGCTGTTCTGTCCATGGGATTTTCCAGGCAAGAGTACTGGAGTGGGGTGCCATCTCCTTCTCCGCTGTTTCCTCTATTTTCCTCTAATATGCTGAAAATAGAGACTGTACCTTTTTTTTTTTTTTTTTTTTCAGTCTTCTCAGCATTGGCAATGTCTGGCACATAGTAGGAGACCAAAAAATATGTTTGAAATAATTGAACAGTAAATGTAATGCAGAAGGTGATCAAAATGGTTGATTGCATGAATAAAAACTATTTTAAAGAAAAATATAAGAATATAAAAGAAATCTTTTTCATACTGAGACTTTTTTATGTTTACAACCATTATGAGTTACAGAAGAGTACAATTAAAGGAACACCGCAGCATTAATTTTAAACAATGAGCTCAGACCTTTACATTATTCTGGCTTTGTAAGTTAGTTAATTGAGATGAATAAAGGTTAAATAATTTTTCTCAGTTAAGACAGTTAAACAATTGAATAGATTAGAAAACAGTCTATATTTCCCCCATGGTATCTACTGTCAATAATACACAGATACTCTGAACCAGGATGATAAAAATGACAGAAGAGTATAGACTCCAGGAATTACCTAGAGATAAACCTACAAATATTTATGCTACCAGTGAGAAACCATTTATTTAGTGACAAAAGCATGTAGGTGACCAGTTAGTACCACATCTTCTGGTTATTTTTAGCTATGGCTACATGTTCTGCTCAGCATTCATGGAGCATGGGGGAGAGGACAAGATAAGACCAAAAACCATGATTTTTATTCACAATATAATTCCTGAGAGAATGAAAAAGTGACAAGGGTAACTATAATACAGTGAACATTGTAATGAGTTAGTCTTTTTAAGGTAGTAGATGAGCTGATTACTAATATGCTTTGGATCTACTTCTGTTTAAAACGTAGCTTGGTGAGTTGTTAAAATTCTGTCTTGTAGTTTCTTTATTCAGTCAGTGTTCTGAGCATTAAGTGAAGAATTCAGTTTTAGGTCTTGATCCCTATGCTAGTTTCCCATTCTTTATTTATAGCCTTTAAGATTTTCTTAGTCACACATTCCAAAACTAACATTTATTTTGCCTGAGATGTATTGCCACTACATTCAGCTAAATTTCTCCATCGTTGAATTTTGTTGAATTGGTTTATATGTAGTCAAGAAGTATTTTTGTTTTCTTTTTAATAGAGATTGGTGAAAATGCCTCTATTGGTGAATATATCTCTATCTAAATATGTTTGGATAGAGTAAAAGAAGTAAATCCAAAGCATGTTGAAAAGAAAAAAATGATAAAAATAACAAAAACAAGATATGAGACTCAATCTTGATTAGAAAAACCATTTTTGTTTATTGTTTAATTATGTGAATGCATTGAGTCTAATTTTTCTTTCCATAGTTTTAGACTTAATAAAACTGAAAATGAAATGAGGAGTGACTACTAAGTGCTAATTAATATATTTGTTATCTGTAATTACTCTATCTTGTGTTCTTTAAAATTGATAAAATCATTATCTTAAATTACAGACACATTAGAAAAGACCCTGATGCTGGGAAAGATGGAGGGCAGGAGGAGAAGGTGGTAACAGAGGATGAGATGGTTGGATGGCGTCATCGACTCAATGGACGTGAGTTTGGGCAAACTCTGGGAGATAGTGATGTGCAGGGAAGTCTGGTGTGCTGCAGTCCATGGGATCACAAAGAGGTAGACATGACTGAGTGGCTGAATGACAACCTTAAATTATAGGAATGATACACAGATTTGTATATTTATTGAATAGTTTGGAGTTACTATCTTTTATTATATCAGAGATTTACATTTATTACTTTCATACATGACTGACATTTATGACGTTTTTTTGATGCTCAACATATGTTTAAAAGTCATGGACTCTCCTCTGACCTTGAGAAACTGAATCTTTCAGATAAAGGCTTTTTCAGCCATATTAAAATAGATCACTCAAACATTTATCAGATAATCAGCCAGTGCAGTCTGTATTCTCATAAAGGTTCATTTAGTACTGAAAATTATTCTTTTGGTCATACAAATCCATCAGAAGTTAAGAAAAGGGAAGAAAATAAGTTTTACTATTTCAACAGTCTCATCTTAAGTATTATTCTTTAAACTCTAGCCACAGACCATGAACTAGCTAAATCTCGGTTTGATACAATGCAATGAAAAATTGAGCAGAAAAGGGAATGGATAAACTTGGGAGGGAGGCCAGAAAGGAATAATTCCTATTTCCACAGTACATTTTTTTGAAGGAGCTCAGGGCAAGTGATGAAAATGAATGACACTATATATGAACTAATTTTCTCTCAGAGACCGGAGACCCCATGGACTGCAGCCTACCAGGCTCCTCCATCCATGGGATTTTCCAGGCAAGAGTACTGGATTGGAGTGCCATTGCCTTCTCCAATCTATAAACTAGGAATACAAAATACTGACACATTGCATTTTGTGTTGAGGAACCTTCATAGGCCCTTTTTTACCCAAGATCTGATCCGGACATGGTAAGGTAGGATATGTACACATCTGATTCAGCCCTCACTCATTTTTCAAGGCTTGTTTAAGCCCTTTCTTCCATTAAGGTGAAGGTGAAGTCGCTCAGTCGTGTCCGACTCTTTGCGACCCCGTGGACTGTAACCTACTATGATTCTCCGTCCGTGGGATTCTCCAGGCAAGAATACTGGAGTGGATTGCCATTTCCTTCTCCAGGGGATCTTCCCGACCCAGGGATTGAACCCAGGTCTCCCACACTGGAGGCAGACGCTTTAACCTCTGAGCCACCAGGGAAGCCCTTGAAATGCCTCAATTCAAACTGCTCTATTCTCTCTCGAAAGGCCACTTAAAATATTAGTCAGTTAAAACCTCATATTTTAGAATGAACTACTAGCAACTAATTTGACATCAAAACAATTGTTTATTGAAGGAAAATCCTGGTTAAGCAGCTTTTGTTATTATTGTTTAGGGACCCCTCACCAAAAACATACCATATCTTTTCTTGCTAGAATCCTAGAGACTTTGTGTGATCAAAATGCTTGAAGTTTCAGCTTAACTAGGTCATGTGGTTAGCAAATATTTAAACACTGTTTTGGGTGTGTCTGTGAGGGTGTGTGTCTGGGAGGATGTTTCTGGATGAGATTAATACTGGTATTAATCTCACTTTCCCCAAAGTGAGAGGACTTCATCCAACTAGGAAAAGCCTGAAGAGAACACAATGCTGAGCAAGAGAGTTTTGCTGTCAATACCAGACAGTTCTGTTTTCCCTCAACCCTTTGGAGAGTTTTTTTTTTTTTTTTTCCTTTTCTTCTGATTCTCCCACCTTCAGACTCAGACTGGAACTTCCGTCATTGACTAATCTAGTTTTCAGGCCTTCAGACTACAGATCTTGGGCCTTCTCAGCCTCCCCAATCATATGAGCAAATTCCTTATGATAAATCCCTTTATTTTATATCCTGTTAGTTCTGTTTTTGTTTTGGAGAACCCTGACTAATACAGTGATCAATAGAGAATGAGCTTTTAAAAGTATATGTTTTGGGGGAGAGAAGGCAAGGAGGGGTAGAAGGAATACAGGGAGAGAGAAACAATCATTGCCATTTCAGGATGTTTCATTAAAAATGCTAGTATTGACTTCATATAGTATAAATTAAGTGCCATATTTTAACTTAATACATTTGTGGAAATCTAAGAAATTATGGGAAAATTCAATTGATCGAGATTTTCAAAGGCAACTAAATTATGCAGCATTAATCCAAATGTATAACAGAAAAGAACAGACATACTTTTGCATCCTCTCTGCAAGTCTAATGGACTTTACTCCCTTCTCTTTTGCTCTTTTCTTTATATACATAGAATAAAGGAAAGACATCAACACTAATTTTTAGCTCTCTTTCTTATCATAATATCCTTATCTTTTAAAATAATATATGACAAACAAAGAAGAAAAAGCAGAGCTTCAAGAAACCTCACTGGGAAGAAGGTTATCAACATTAAGCTTAAGCGTCACTTAGATAGAAGATATTTTTCATTCATTGTACACTTTCTTGTTTGCAATTAACAGTATACCTTACATATTATTAACTTATGTCTATCAAGTCTTATTCTATACCAGCATTTATGACCTTGGCAAGAATATTAAAACTGGATTTTGCATATCCTTATGGGCTTCTGTCTCTACAAGATTTATGGATAGTTTTAAGAGAATAGGATTTTTGTTTTAACTCTGTTCTAATGCTGAACTTATGAGTAAAGGCTTAATGCTTTTTCATGCTGCTCTTTTGCAATCTCCTCTTCTTGAGAAAGACATGAATCTAACCATCTTGAAATGTATTTCAATGTGTTGTCTCCTGAGGATGCACTGAATTTCATCATTTCACCATGTCCTTAATCAAGTCACCAAAACTTTCTCATCTCAGTCTTTAATATGTGCATTTGCAATGATTATTCTGCATAATTTTTAGCAAAGTTTGTAAATTTGTTGTTTTGATTCAGTTGTATATTATAATTATGTACTAGTTATAGTGTAACAGTAACTCAAGGTAAAAACCAACACCGAATATGAATTTTTGTTCTGTGAAGTATGTTATAGTAATCAGTAGAAATTTCTTTGGACTTCCAAGGTAGCTAGCTTCCCTGGTGGCTCAGAGGTTAAAGCTTCTGCCTCCAATGTGGGAGACCTGGGTTCGATCCCTGAGTCGGGAAGATCCCCTGGAGAAGAAAATGGCAATCCACTCCAGTATTCTTGCCTGGAGAATCCCATGGACGGAGAAGCCTAGTAGGTTACAGTCCACGGGGTCGCAAAGAGTCGGACACGACTGAGCGACTTCACTTTCCTTCCTCCAAGGTAGCTTAGTTGGTAAAGAATCTGCATTTAATGCAGGTGATCTCAGTTCAGTTCCTGGCTTGAGAAGATCCCCTGGAGGAGGGCTTGACAACCCACTCCAGTATCCTTGCCTGAAGAATCCCCACGGACAGAGGAGCCTGGTGGACACAAAGAGTTGGACATTACTGAGTGATAAGCTCAGCACAGCACAGAAATTCCTTCGAGCAAACAGTTACAGTTGTCCTTCAGTGTTCATAATGGATTGCTTCCAGGACCTGCATGGATATCCAAATTCATGGATACTCAAGTCCCTTGTATAAAATATAGTATTTTTACTTATTACTTATACATATCCTTCTGAACACTTTAAATCGTCTCTGATTTACTTATAATACCTGAAACAATGCAAATGCTATGCAAGTAGTTGTACATCCTATGTAAAAATTCAACTTTTGCTTTTGTTGAGCTTTTTGGATCTTTTTCAAATATTTTTCATTCATGGTTGATGGATCCCTGGATGTGGACCTCACAGATAGGCCAACTGTATATTGTTAGAATAAAATTTTGTGGAGTAATTGGAATATAAACATTAGCTTAAGGTAAATTACAATTTCAGACTGTTAAAGAAGAGCTTGTTTATATTTGCTACAGAATACCTGATTGTAGATATCAAGCCACAATAGTTACAGTCTACTCTATTGGGTGTATTTAAGAGTAATGTGCATCTATCATTCAGATTGTTTTCTCTAACTAGAATTCTTCAAAGAACCAAACATTTCTTGGATTGAAGGCTGATTTTAAGTCTGATTCAGAAAATACATAAAATGTATAAAACAATGACTGGGACAGCTTTTTTTCATGTGACAGAAAGTGAATAAATTGTTACGCAAAAGAGACAAAAAATACAATGGGTCATGCCAAAAATAAAAGGCTTCTTATGACCAAAGACGGAGAAGGCAATGGCACCCCACTCCAGTACTTTTGCCTGGAAAATCCCATGGACAGAGTAGCCTGGAAGGCTGCAGTCCATGGGGTCGCTGAGGGTCGGACACGACTGAGCGACTTCACCTTCACTTTTCACTTTCATGCATTGGAGAAGGAAATGGCAACCCACTCCAGTGTTCTTGCCTGGAGAATCCCAGGGACGGGGGAGCCTGGTGGGCTGCCGTCTATGGGGTCGCACAGAGTCGGACACGACTGAAGCGACTTAGTAGTAGTAGTAGTAGTAGTAGTATGACCAAAGATGGGTGTCACCAATAGAGAATACAATTAATTTAAGAATATTGAATGCAGATTAAATTGTCCAAATGCTATGTAAAGAAAAAGAAAGCCAACAGAAAATCCCCAAAACAATTCTTTAGGTTCTGTCACAGCTTATTGGAGTATTAATAACTTACTCTAGTATTTGGATAATTGCAAAAAATTATTAACCATTACTCCTGCATTTCTTCAGTCAGTTCAGTTCAGTCACTCAGTCATGTCTGACTCTTTGTGACCCCATGAATCACAGCACGCCAGGCCTCCCTGTCCATCACCATCTCCCAGAGTTCACTCAAACTCACATCCACTGAGTTGGTGATGCCATCCATCCATCTCATCCTCTGTCGTCCCCTTCTCCTCCTGCCCCCAACCCCTCCCAGCATCAGAGTCTTTTCCAATGAGTCAACTCTTCGCATGAGGTGGCCAAAGTATTGGAGTTTAAGCTTTAGCATCATTCCTTCCAAAGAACACCCAGGGCTGATCTCCTTTATGGACTGGTTGGATCTCCTTGCAGTCCAAGGGACTCTCAAGAGCCTTCTCCAATACCACAGTACAAAAGCATCAATTCCTCGGCGCTCAGCTTTCTTCACAGTCCAACTCTCACATCCGTACAAGAAGGACCTTTGTTGGCAAAGTAATGTCTCTGCTTTTGAATATGCTATCTAGGTTGGTCATAACTTTTCTTCCAAGGAGTAAGCGTCTTTTAATTTCATGGCTGCAGTCACCATCTGCAGTGACTTTGGAGCCCCCCAAAATAAAGTCTGACACTGTTTCCACTGTTTCCCCATTTATTCTTAGGCAAACTGTATTTTAGGCTAACCTGATAGTCACAACTGTTAAAGGAAATTCCCCTTTGTAGAATTCCAGCTAATGTATGTATGGAACTGTATAATTATAAAAATCACTATTTTATATCCTCTGCTTAATTTCTGGTAGCTCAGTTGGCAAAGAATTCACCTGCAATGCAGGAGACCCTGAATCAATTCCCAGGTCAGGAAGATGCCCTGGAGAAGGCATAGGCTACCCACTCCAGTAATTCTTGGACTTAATTTTTAATGAAAACTTAACTTTATTTTTATTGGAGTATAGTTGCTTTACAATGTTGTGTTAGTTTCTGCTATAAATTGAATCAGCTATATGTATACATATATCCCCTCTTTTTTTTTTTTTGGATTTCCTTCCCATTTAAGTCATCACAGAACATTGAGTAGAGTTCTCTGTGCTATATAGTAGTTTCTTATAGTTATCTATTTTATACACAGCATTAGTAGTGTATATATGTCAACCTCAGTCTCCCAGTTCCTCTTCAGCCTCATTCCCCCTTGGAATCTATACATTTAATTTTTTAAAGATAATTATCATCAACAGATGAAACTGTAAAAAGAAGAGATGATAACAGACCATAATTCAGGAAACTGTCTGTCAACATTTGAACCCACTAAAGTTTTTGTATCCCTAAATGTGATGCGATCATTCTTTGTCCTAATAATATGCAATGTAAAGCACTTGGCATACCCTTTGTGGCATTCATTCCAGGATATTCTTACCTAATTTTAGCCTTGATAACAGTTAAATGTGTGGGAAATATAGGGGATAAAAGAACAAATAAAATAATGCACAGGGGCAAATTGACAAATTCAGAATTCATAATTCTAGAGGTTAACTGTTTCTGTTTTGTAAACAATTAGTGGCACAAGAGATGAGAAGGAAAGAGGACATGTATGATTAAAATATTTAAAATTTATAGTATTCTAAATGAGAAGGAAATCCAAAACAGGTGGGGTATATGTATACATATAGCTGATTCACTTTGCTGTACAGTAGAAACTAACACAACATTGTAAAGCAAATATACACCAATAAAACAATTTTAAAAATTAAAAAAAAAACTAGACCTACATCAAATGGATCTTTGGGTAGATCTTATTTAGAAGAAAATAACTTTAAAAAGATGTTCTTTGAGACAAATAGAATAAATTGGTTATTGACTGCTCTCAGATGATACCAAGGACTTATCCTTAATTTGTCAGGTATGAAAATGGTTATAATAGAAAAGTGCATATTATTTATAAATGCATACTGAAATAGAGTAAAATGACATGATTTCTGGAATTTGTTTAATAATGCCTCAAAAAGGAGGGAAAAAAAGTTTTAGATGAAAGAAGATCCAAATATTGAGTCTGGGTAGTGGATAGGGAGAATTCAGTGTACTGTTCTCTTTGGTGTAGTTGATATTTCAATATTTTTTGAATGATAAATTTTAAAGTATTGATATCTATGTATTTCAGAAATATATAACTTGTAATTAGATAAATATATAACAAATTTTGCATTTCTATTCTAATATGTTAAATGTATATAGTTTTTCAAAATTATTCTGGAGCATGCACAAAGAATTTTTAAGAATCTGGTCATAGTATAACATGAAACCTATTGAACAGTGCTGATGGTCTGAACTTGAATATATATTTGACATCTATGAACTATTTAGATACCATACTTATAAAAAGGGCTTCCCTCATAGCTCAGTCAGTAAAGAATCTACCTCCAATGCAGGATATCTGGGTTCAGTCCCTGAGTTGGAAATATCCCCTGAAGTTTGGAGAAGGAAATGTCATATCCACTCCAATATTCTTGCTTGGAGAATCCCCTGGCCAGAAGAGCCTGGCAGGCTACAGTCTGTGGGGTTACAAGAGGCAAACATCACTTAGCAACTAAACCACCACCACCACCCATTAAAAAAACAGTTAATATGGCTGCAAAGATTCTAGAGCTATGTGTTTGTTTACTTATTATGTATTAATTGGTTGATTGACTTCCAGAGTTTTCCATTTTTGGAAGCAGAACCCTGGATATTTTTAACTCTGTTTCAGTTTCCTGTTGAACTTGAAGTTAAAATTGTAAATTTCTTTCTTCTTAAGGTGTCATATGCAAATGATAATCACTTTCAAGTGGAAATTGGGGTTATGAGTTGTCAATTTATCTGTAAGATATTCCTTTTTCCATCAGAAGAAAGAATATCTCCAAATATGATGTATGTTTGGGCACAGTACATGATAAAATACTGTCAAGGGCTTTCCTTTAAATACCTATTTTTGAGTGGGTGTCATGTATGAAATTACAAGTAACTACTTTTTATTGGCCAGTAGATGGCAAAATATAGCATTAGTTGCAGCATCAAAATATAAGTCCTAAGCCATGTTGCAATGAAATGGCATTTCTTGGGCAGCAAATGCAAATAAATTGGGGCATTCGGAGAAGGCAATGGCACCCCACTCCAGTACTCTTGTTTGGAAAATCCCATGGACGGAGGAGCCTGGTGGGCTGCAGTCCCTGGGGTCACTAAGAGTCGGACACGACTGAGCGACTTCACTTTCACCTTTCACTTTCATGCATTGGAGAAGGAAATCGCAACCCACTCCAGTATTCTTGCCTGGAGAATCCCAGGGATGGGGGAGCCTGGTGGGCTGCCATCTATGGGGGTCTCACAGAGTCAGACACAACTGAAGTGACTTAGCAGTAGCAAGCACCCAAATTCTAAGACAAAAAATAGTGAGAGGAAAATGGATTTTGTCTTTGCAGTTATAACACACAGACTTTACCACATATCTCTCACTTGAATAGGGCACAGCTGCTTCTGTATTAAGTTATTTTAGCAGTATGAAGGAGAAAAATGCTGTGAAAGATGTGTGTGTCATTATTTCATGTTGAAAATGTTTTTCATTGTCCACTTCTGAAAGGATTTACCACTTGAAAAATATGTCATGGTAAACCTGGAATATGGAGAGCTGGTGTGCTCTTTTCCTGTCATATTAAGGTAAAAAAAAATCATGGGATTAAGCACTTCAGGAGGGAAGAGTGGGTCCCTTAACACGTTGACCTCACACCAGTAGTTTGACAGAATCAGTACCCAAGACTTGAATTTCATAATGTATAATCTGCTGAAAAGAAAGTATAAATAAAGTCTCAGAAACAGAAGGAGTGGGAGGAAAAAGGTGTGGTGCTGCTTCTAGAAAGCACTCTGTACCCTGTGTTCATGTCAGATCTACACAATGCTCATACAAGGAGAGTGAAAGTTCACAAACTAAGATGTTAGAGTGCTCCAAGGCCATCTATGGAATGTTAGAGGAACTTCAGTTCAGTTCAGTTCAGTTGCTCAGTCGTGTCCGACTCTTTGCAACCCCATGAATCGCAGCACGCCAGGTCTCCCTGTCCATCACCAACTCCCGGAATTCACTCAGACTCACATCCATCGAGTCCGTGATGCCATCCAGCCATTTCATCCTCTGTCGTCCCCTTCTCCTCCTGCCCCCAATCCCTCCCAGCATCAGAGTCTTTTCCAGTGAGTCAACTCTTCGCATGAGGTGGCCAAAGTACTGGAGTTTCAGCTTTAGCATCACTCCTTCCAAAGAAATCCCAGGGCTGATCTCCTTCAGAATGGACTGGTTGGATCTCCTTGCAGTCCAAGGGACTCTCAAGAGTCTTCTCCAACACCACAGTTCAAAAGCATCAATTCTTCGGCGATCAGCCTTCTTCACAGTCCAACTCTCACATCCACACATGACCACAGGAAAAACCATAGCCTTGACTAGACAGACCTTAGTTGGCAAAGTAATGTCTCTGCTTTTGAATATGCTGTCTAGGTTGGTCATAGCTTTTCTTCGAAGGAGTAAGCGTCTTTTAATTTCATGGCTGCAGTCACCATCTGCAGTGATTTTGGAGCCCCCCAAAATAAAGTCTGACACTGTTTCCACTGTTTCCCCATCTATTTCCCATGAAGTGATGGGACCAGATGCCATGATCTTCGTTTTCTGAATGTTGAGCTTTAAGCCAACTTTTTCACTCTCCACTCAGGCTTAAAAGAAGCATCTGGCAATTTCTCCCAAAAACCTTTCATTCTCAGAAAACGTACAGCTGAGTCTTGATTTAAGCAGTCATTAAAGGAGGCTAACAGAAGACCTTGAACCAAGACATACCGTTAAAGTAAGACTTTTCTGTAGGTGAAGTAGGTTGTTTCTTCACAGTGTGAATTAGAGGGATTTACAAGGACTCTGCTCCCAAATGTCTTTTTCTTTTACACACTCATACACCCCCACTCCAGGACACAGAGTCATGATGCAATTGGATTGTTTTAGTCCCTTGCACAACTCAGTTTTTGTGTTTTTGTAATTAACTGTTTCCTCTGTGCAACACAATGTTCTTCCTCCTCAGTCTCATCTGATACCCACCTTATTCTTATCCTTTGAAATTTTATTTCTAAATTATCTACGGCGATATTTTTAAGATTGTCATATTCATTATTCTCTTACCTTCAATTTTCCCTTTCTTCCAAATTAGGAGACTATGCTACGCAAACAACGACATAAGTTTCCCCAGTTTAAGTTTAACCACCTCCAGTTTTCCCTGCAAGAAATTTCCATTCAAAGCATCCCGATAGTCTTTTGTTCACTACCAAGCTCCTGAATCTCTTGCTCATCTTTGAATTTCTGACAAATGTAAATCATTGTGGACTGACTACTTTGCTGTAGCAAACTTTGAATTCAAATGAAAAAGTAACAGGTTGTGTTTTTTTGTCTTTATTTCTGCATAATTCAAAAACAATCTGAGAAACATATGCATTTTGTAGATTAAGAATATTGCACATAAAGTCAAACAGTTTTTGTTTTTCCCCCAGGATGGCAGAGGGAAATTGGGAAAGAGAAAGAGAAAGGGAAAGCTGTGAACTTACACAGAATGGGACTTAAATTTCAGGCCTACAGGAATTATTTTGCATTATTTTTACCTGACCTTCACAGAATTATAAAATAGCTTTGATAGGATCCTTATCAGACAGTTCTGAAGTGGGTCCTCCAAGATCTCCACAATGCATAGTTTTCCACTGTAACATGCATTTTTCCTATGTACCCTTCAGCAAAACCTGAGTTCTGAGTAAGAAAAGCTAGCTATATGACAGGAGTTAGTAAGGAGTTCTTTTACAACATTGTTCTTGGGGGCACTCTTATTTCTTACAGATCTCATGCTCTCAGGTTACCTACACAACCATCACCAGTGACTTTACTTGTTCAATCCCAAGTTGAAAGCCCTCTTATATTTTTATGAGGCAGGACAGATTTTGCTAGTTTTGCTTTTTTTTTTTTGTCCTTTTCTTTTCTTTTCTATAAATAAACTGAGAGAGAGTTAGTGTAAGTATATTCTGATATATGGGGTATAGTGCCTGGTTGGACCCCACATCAGAGAGCTCTAAGTTACATCCTCTTTACTGTAAAATTGGGCTATCCTGATAGTTCATTTGGTAAAGAATCCACCTGTGATGCAGAAGACCCCGGTTTGATCCCTGGGTTGGGAAGATCTGCTGGAGAAGGGATAGGCTACCAACTCCAGTATTCTTGGGCTTCCTTTGTGGAAGGAATGCTCAGCTGGTAAAGAATCTGCCTGCAATGCAGGAGACCTGGGTTTGATCCCTGGGTTGGGAAGATCCCCTGAAGAAGGGAAAGGCTACCCACTCCAGTATTCTGGCCTGGAGAATTCCTGGGGTTGTAAAGAGTCAGACATGACTGAGCAACTTTCACTTCACTTACTTTAAAATATATGATTACATTTATACCGATGGTCCCCTGTCAAGACCAGTGTCTTACTAAACACATTTTCATGGCACAATTTGTGTGTATTTGAAATAAAAGCAAGTCCACCCCCCAAACTAAAGAGAACAAGCTAACAAAAATGAGCATTAGTTGAATAAATGTGTTAAATACTAACAAAAACATATTAATAAATTATGTTTGGCAATTGATGTTGCAATTATAATTTTGAGTATCTGGATGGTGCTTTGTCATGGTAAGTGACCCTTCTGTTCTGCCTTAGTTTGCTAATTGCTTGTATCTACTTATATTACTGCTTATAGTATAGTATATACTATAAGTATATATATAGTATATATAATATACTATAGTGTGTATATATATATATATATATATATATATACTGCTTATAGTATCTGGTATTTTATTATAACAGAAATTTTTTTTTAATCTCCAGTTCTCCATCAGTGATGTGCAGACAAATAGAGTTTCAGAATCTGGCCAGTACTATTTACTGGTATGAAATTTCTCTCTTTCCTTTTTGATGTATTATCTAGTTTAGCTCTCTCCCAAGGCTTTGAGGAATAATCTCCATCTAATTGCATTAGATGATTGCCCCCTAGGTTCCTTCCAGCCTAGCAGATTGCTGAGCAACTCTCATTCTTTCTCACTGCCTCTCTTGTGGACTTCTGCTTTTGTGAAGATAAGAGATTTTCTCAGTAAGACTGTAAATGCTACTACAAATGTCAGGTTGTAGTGGTGAAGTTATTGGAATCATTTTTCTCTTCTAATACCCCAGCTTGTGAGGTCATTAACAGTTTCATGTAGAAATTTACTGCAGGCTGATCCTCACTAAGGATCACTTTGTAGAAATCATCGCTTGACATAATTTAGTGTTGGATAGTGAGCATAAGCAGAACTGAGGTTTGTTTTTTAACAAAAGGTTACATGCTTCAGCAAAAACTTCATCACATTATATACAATACACACTTAATTCATAAATTTATTAAATATTACTATGCAAGTTATGTTTAATTTTTTCCTTTGGGTCCTGTGAAGTATATAAAACATTTTATAATGAGCTTTTAGTAAAATAATGAAGAAGATATATTTAAAAATTACTGTAAATCAAGGCAATATATTTTGTACTATAAGAACACTATTTATTAACCCTAAGGACTGTGGGTCTCCAGGAAGAGAAAGATCATATCTTTATATAGTGCATGATTTGAGTAGGTGTCTATGATGCGTGAGATTTTGAAAGAGAGAATGTTGTAAATGGAAACACTGTATTGGAGCTGGTAAAGCTCAAGAGATATCTAGAGAAATGGAAGTCATTTTGTTGTAGGGTAGGTTCTGTCTGGGAGGATGATAGGCTATTGTGTTTCTAAACAGAGGAAAGGAGATGGGGGAGGAATTTTCAGTAATATACTGAGGAATTTATATATTTTTTACATAGGCAATATGGTGTCACTGAAACATTTAAAGCAAACAACTGGCATAATGTGTCATTATTATATTTTAGAAAAATTAGTCCGTTGGTTATGGGCAGGATGGATTATAAAGGATTGGCATGAGAATACAGCAAATGAGTCCAAGTTAAGGGAAGATATGATAGTTTCAGAATATGATATTTGTATTCTCTCTCATTTGATTATCTCTCTAACAATGCCATACATTTTCACATATTATCATTTTGAATCTACTTATTGAGAAACCAAATAAATAGGTTAATTAAAATAAAAAAGAATAAACGTATTTGACATGGCATTTTTTGAAGAAATATGGTAAAAATTAAGAGGTTGATTTGGATGGCTACATATTTTGAATTTTTTAGATTGACTGAAGTATAGTTTATTTACAGTATTATATTTTGAAGGCATACAGTGCAGTGATTCACAATTTTTATAGATTATACTTCCTTTATAGTTATTATTAAATATTTGCTTTATTCCTTGTGTTGTGCAATATATCCTTATAGCTTATTGTATACATGATAATTTATGCCATTTTGTCCCTTGCCCCTATACTGACCCTTTTCCCTTCCCTCTCTACACTGCTAGCCACTAGTTTTTTCTCTATATAGGTGAGGATGTTTCTTTTTTGTTGATCAAGAGTTTGCTGCGTTTTTTAGAAGCCACAGGTAAATGATATTATACAGTATTTGTCTTTCTCTATTTGACTTATCTCAGCATGATACTCTCCAGGTCCATCCATGTCATTGCAAATGGCAAACTTTCTTTTTTAATGGCTGAGTAGTATTCCTCTGTGTGTGTGTGTGTGTGTGTGTGTGTGTGTGCATGTGCGCATCACATCTTCTTCCATATGTTGGAAATGTTAAATAATGCTGCTATAAACATTGACAAAGACTTTATTTGGCCAAAAAGGCCTGTATCATCAAAGCTATGGTTTTTCCTGTAGTCATGTATAATGTGAGTGTTGGATCATAAAACTGAGTGCTAAAGAATTGGTGCTTTCCAATTGTGGTGTAGGAGAAGACTCTTGAGAGTCCCTTGGACTGCAAGGAGAGAAAACCAATCAATCCTAAAGGAAATCAATCCTGAGTGTTCATTGGAAGGACTGATGTTGAAGATGAAACTCCAGCACTTTGGCCACCTGATGTGAAGAGCCAACTCATTAGAATAGACCCTAATGAAGGGAAAGATTGAAGGCAGGAGAAAGGCATGACAGAGGATGAGATGGTTGGATGGCATCATTAACACAATGGACATGAATTTGTGCATGCTCTGGGAGGTGATGAAGGACAGAGAAGTTGTGCTGCCTTCCACGGGGTCACAAAGAGACATGACTGAGCAACTGAACAAATGAATATTGGGATGTGTTATCTTTTCAAATCAGTGTTTTTGTTATTTTTCAAGTACATACTGAAGAGTAGAATTGATGGGTTCTATGGTAATTCTTTTTAGTTTTTTGAGAAATTTCCATAAAGTTTTCCACGGTGGCTGCATCAATTTGTATTCCCACTAGCAGTATACAAGGGTTCCCTTTTTTTTTGACATCCTTGCCAGCATATTTGTGTTCTTTTTGCTCCCCTCTCATCACCCAAGCTGTATGCTCTAGGAACTCCCTCTGTGAGGGAGGCCTTCATTTTTCTGTTGCGGCATGATGCCATTGTGGGCTTGATTGGCCCCTAGTCTGATTGGTTTCCAGGTCTGGCCTTGTGCAGAGGCTTCCAACTGTTGGTTAGCAAGGCCGGATCACTAGCCAGCTGACTGCAAACCTCTTGGGGGATCTGGGGCTAATGCTGGTTTACTGGTGGGTGGAATCAGAGTCAAGAAAATTCTAAGAGTGTGGTTCTCCTATTGATGGGTGAAGGCAGGTCTTAAGGTTAGTGGCAGGCTACTGTTGGGCAGAGCTGATTCCTGGAGTCTGGGTTAAAGGCTGAGGAATTCCAGAGCAGGTGTCAGATCACTGGTGGGTGGGGCAGGTCTCTGACACAATCAGGTAGGGGGATATGAAATCTCTTGAAACTTGTGTTAGCCTGCTAGTGGGCAGGGCCATGAACCAAGTGATCCCAGGGCAGTATCTTGCCTGCTGTGTGTACACTGGGTCCACAGGCTATGAGACTGTGGTTTTCTTGCATCTGGTTTCTGCCTTCTGGTAGATGAGGCTGGTCCAAAGGCTAGAGTGGGATTCCTGCCCACTGGTGGGTGGATACAAGTCCTGGTTCTCTGGTGGGCAGTAGGGTATCTAGAGGCATATCTGGAAGTGGCTGTGGGCTCACGAAGTTTTTAGGCAGCCTGTCACCTAATGGGTGGGGCTTGTGTACATTAGTTGCCTGGCCTGAGTCATCCCAGAACTGATGCCTATAAGCTCTTAGTTCAGTTTAGTTCAGTCGCTCAGTCGTGTCCGACTCTTTGCAACCCCATGAATCGCAGCACGCCAGGCCTCCCTGTTCATTACCATCTCTCGGAGTTCACTCAGACTCACGTCCATCGAGTCCATGATGCCATCCAGCCATCTCATCCTTGGTCGTCCCCTTCTCCTTCTGCCCCCAATCCCTCCCAGCATCAGAGTCTTTTCCAATGAGTCAACTCTTCGCATGAGGTGGCCAAAGTACTGGAGTTTCAGCTTTAACATCAGTCCTTCCAAAGAAATCCCAGGGTTGATCTCCTTCAGAATGGACTGGTTGGATCTCCTTGCAGTCCAAGGGACTCTCAAGAGTCTTCTCCAACACCACAGTTCAAAACCATCAATTATTCAGCACTCAACCTTCTTCACAGTCCAACTCTCACATCCATACATGACCACAGGAAAAACCATAGCCTTGACTAGATGGACCTTAGTTGGCAAAGTAATGTCTCTGCTATCTTGTCTTGAAAATGCTATCTAGGTTGGACATAACTTTTCTTCCAAGGAGCAAGCGTCTTGTAATTTCATGGCTGCAGTCACCATCTGAAGTGATTTTGGAGCCCAATAAAATACAGTCTGACACTGTTTCCACTGTTTCCCCATCTATTTCCCATGAAGTGATGGGACTGGATGCCATGATCTTCGTTTTCTGAATATGGAGCTTTAAGCCAACTTTTTCACTCTCCTCTTTCACTTTCATCAAGAGGCTTTTTAGCTCCTCTTCACTTTCTGCCATAAGGGTGGTGTCATCTGCATATCTGAGGTTATTGATATTTCTCCTGGCAATCTTGATTCCAGCTTGTGTTTCTTCCAGTCCAGCGTTTCTCATGATGTACTCTGCATAGAAGTTGAATAAGCAGGGTGACAATAGACAGCCTTGACGTACTCCTTTTCCTATTTGGAACCAGTCTGTTGTTCCATGTCCAGTCCTAACTGTTGCTTCCTGACCTGCATACAGATTTCTCAAGAGGCAGGTTAGGTGGTCTGGTATTCCCATCTCTTTCAGAATTTTCCACAGTTTATTGTGATCCACACAGTCAAAGGCTTTGGCATAGTCGATAAAGCAGAAGTAGATGTTTTTCTGGAACTCTCTTGCTTTTTCCATGATCCAGCGGATGTTGGCAATTTGATCTCTGGTTCCTCTGCCTTTTCTAAAGCCAGCTTGAACATCAGGGAGTTCACGGTTCACGTATTGCTGAAGCCTGGCTTGGAGGATTTTGAGCATTACTTTACTAGCATGTGAGATGAGTGCAATTGTGCGGTAATTGGAGCATTCTTTTGCATTGCCTTTCTTTGGAATTGGAATGAAAACTGACCTTTTCCAGTCCTGTGGCCACTGCTGAGTTTTCCAAATTTGCTGGCAGATTGAGTGCAGCACTTTCACAGCATCATCTTTCAGGATTTGAAACAGCTCAACTGGAATTCCATCACCTCCACTAGCTTTGTTCGTAGTGATGCTTTCTAAGGCCCACTTGACTTCACATTCCAAGATGTCTGGCTCTAGATTAGTGATCACATCATCATGATTATCTGGGTCGTGAAGATCTTTTTTGTACAGTTCTTCTGTGTATTCTTGCCACCTCTTCTTAATATCTTCTGCTTCTGTTAGGTCCATACCATTTCTGTCCTTTATCGAGCCCATCCTTGCATGAAATGTTCCCTTGGTATCTCTAATTTTCTTGAAGAGATCTCTAGTCTTTCCCATTCTGTTGTTTTCCTCTATTTCTTTGCATTGATTGTTGAAGAAGGCTTTCTTATCTCTTCTTGCTATTCTTTGGAACTCTGCATTCAGGTGCTTATATCTTTCCTTTTCTCCTTTGCTTTTCACCTCTCTTCTTTTCACAGCTATTTGTAAGGCCTCCCCAGACAGCCATTTTGCTTTTTTGCATTTCTTTTCCATGGGGATGGTCTTGATCCCTGTCTCCCATACAATGTCACGAACCTCATTCCATAGTTCATCAGGCACTCTATCTATCAGATCTAGGCCCTTAAATCTATTCCTCACTTCCACTGTATAATCATAAGGGATTTGATTTAGGTCATACCTGAATGGTCTAGCAGTTTTCCCTAATTTCTTCAATTTGAGTCTGAATTTGGCAATAAGGAGTTCATGATCTGAGCCACAGTCAGCTCCTGGTCTTGTTTTTGTTGACTGTATAGAGCTTCTCCATTTTTGGCTGCATAGAATATAATCAATCTGATTTTGGTGTTGACCATCTGGTGATGTCCACGTGTAGAGTCTTCTCTTGTGTTGTTTGAAGAGGGTGTTTGCTATGACCAGTGCATTTTCTTGGCAAAACTCTATTAGTCTTTGCCCTGCTTCATTCCACATCCCAAGGCCAAATTTGCCTGTTACTCCAGGTGTTCCTTGACTTCCTACTTTAGCATTCTAGTCCCCTATAATGAAAAAGGACATCTTTTTTGGGTGTTAGTTCTAAAAGGTCTTGTAGATCTTCATAGAACCGTTCAACTTCAGCTTCTTCAGCATTACTGGTTGGGGCATAGACTTGGTTAACTGTGATCTCTTAGGTAGGACTAGTTCTTGTGACTAATGAACTAGTCAAAGGATTTCACAATGGTACCCTCCAGCACCAATGTCCACACGGTAGATAAAGAGCTCCCCAGAATGGCTGCCAATAGTGTAAATATCCCTGGGGTCAGCTGTAGCTGCCTCTCACCTCCCTGGGAGACACTGTAAACAGGGAGTCAGAAAGTAGATCTGGCCCAAGGTCCTATGAAATTGCTTCTTTCATTCTGGGTCCTGGAGGTTGTGAGGCTTTATCAAGTCCCCCTTTAAGAGTAAACTCTGCATTTCCCTCAGTCCTTTGGGACTCTAGAAACTAAGCCCTCTGGCTTCAAACTCAAATACTCTGAGGGCTTATCTTCCTAGTACAGGGTCCTTGTGCTTGGAGCCCAACATGGGTCTCAGAACTCTCCTTCCTTTGGAAGAACCTCTGCAATATATTTATTCTCTTGTTTGTGGGTTGCCCAGCCTGGGGTATTCATTACATTGTGAGTATAATACCTCCTACCCATCTTGTGGTTCCTTCTTTATGTCTTAATTGTAGAGGATTTGTTCAGGTAGGTTTCTCTCTTTTTCATCTATGGTTGTTCTGCAGATAGTTGTGATTTTGTTGTGTTCGTGAGAGAAGGTGAAGTTGAGGTCTTTCTACTCTGCCATCTTGGCCAATTTCCCACATATTTTGATTTTAGATGTCAGGGAAGAGTATGGCAAAAATAGAAAAGTTATCTGAAATGTGCTTAGAAGGAAAAATAATCAATTTTAGACCTGCTGAAATTGGGTGTCCTAGGGCATCTACTGCATTGTTTGCACTTAGAAATATTACTAGAATCTAGGTAGTGCAAAGCATTAATAATAAAAATTTGGATGTTTTCAACATAGACTTTAACATTGAGTTTATGAGACTATATTAAATTACTTAGTGACATAAATTTACATACATTTACACATACATTTCCTTTTAAGCTTCACATACAACCCTGCACATTAAAATATTACCTTGTTCATTTGCACTACTCAAATGAGAGTTTTTGATAACTTGAAAGCATCTATGCCATCTGTGAAAAACAACTTGCCAACTAAATCCATTGGGTAATCAGATTTTTAGTTTGGGGAAGGAATAGTAAACTGCTCAGGAGAACACTTTGTTTTCAAATATTTAAATGTGTTACAGGAAAGCAATCATTAAGATAAAAGAATCATATATATTCTTTATTATAGACTTTCAGAAATCATGAGCAGTGTTTTACTTGTAGATCTGGCATACTAGTTGAAATACCTTGAATAATTGTAAAATATTTGTTGATTGAATAAATAATTGATGTTTTTCAAATACTCTTTCCAACATATGTGATAGCAGGTAAAGAGCCAAAGATGTAAAGGCTGTTAGACATGAGTTTGAAGACTGATTATGACATTAATTAGGGAAAAGTAACTATTAAACAAATGTTGTAGCTATTTCATATATTTATTGATAATAAAATAATGCTTGTTAATAAATTAATGAAAATATAGTTGATAGTAAGTTTAAGATAAAACCAACTCTGTTTGATAATGTGAATAGATAGGAGCTCACTGGTCCCTCCACTCTGGCCTCATTCTACTTCTCAAGAGGAGGTAACTAGCTATGTATTGACTATATAAACTATGTGAAATACAACACTGTGTCAGTACCTTTCAGTGACGCTCCCAATATTTGGAAAGAATGTAAAATTCGCACCCACATGGGGCTAAATTTTGGCATGCTTGGTGTTTTTAATGAGACTGGAAAACAGAGTCAGGTTTAGAAGTATTTCTACTTTGGTATCTGTCTCTCCATAAGGATACATGGGGTGGAAGCCTAGGACAGCTCTATTCTAGGTATTTGTGGAATAAGTATGTATTCATCTTTAGCTATCTTGTTCTTCATCAGGCATCTTGATAGCTCACATAGTCTTCCTGGCCTGGCCTTTTATGCCACCAGAATTGCAGTTGCTAAGTTGACTATTACTGTGGACTGAGGGAAGGAAATTTTGAAAGTGGTTGCCCTGCCACTATCATTTTCAGGCCTTAGAAATGAGTCTAGTCTGAGGAAAAGTATTCATCCTAATTGTTCAACCAAAACATTTAAGATAATATATTGGTATTTGTGGCCAGCTTTCATAATATAGAATCAAAAGGGGGAGAATGGAGAGGTTACCAAGAATTCACCAAAAAAGGCACTTGAGAGCTTTTAATCTCTTCCTATCCCTATTATGTCTGTCTCTTATA
>SJYT01040248.1:82197-114335 GCA_006410635.1 Cephalophus harveyi
TCCTATCCCTATTATGTTGGTATATTTATTGATTCAATTTATAGTATAGTATTTTTATGTTAGTTTCTGTAATGATACATATACAAAAGCAGATATACTGTGTATAGTAGGTATTCATAACTTATCTATAATATATTTCTGTTTCATAAATATTTATTTTCATCTTTTTTTAAGTCAATATGCTAAAAATTCTGTAGCAGGTCAAAGGAAAAAATGAGTCTCTGTTCTTATGAAACTTTCAGTATAATGTGAGATAAGAGTCAAATAAATAATACAATAAGATGAGGGTAAATATTTTTAAATTTGAGAATGGTGATGACAAAAACTTAAAAATAGGTACCATAGCTCCTTGAAATAGAAGGTGAAGAATTCAGATATACACCCAAAGTTTGAGTTAAGGGCAGTATAAATAAGTAGGTAGAGATATTTAAAAATTAGTTGGATTACAAAGCTGAAACCATGAGATGTCCATGTTAGAGTGGGACAAGCTAAGGACTATATGACAGCAAAATAAATCTATAAAGTCAGAATGTAGAGGAATCTTTTTACTGGATAGCACTGTAATATTCTTTTCCAACAAGTTCTTGGGTTATTCTTTACATGCATTCCTTAAAAAAAAATTTGAGCATCAATAATACATCAGATACCATGGAATTTGGCAGTGAACAAATATAGCTGACCCTTGAACAACTCAGAGGTTGGGGTTCTGACCCTCTATGCAGTTGAAAATGAAAGTATAATTTTGCAATAGGCCCTTGATATCTGTGGTTCTGCATTCAGAGATCCAGCCAAACTTGGATTGTATGGTGGTGGTGGTGGTTTAGTCTCTAAGTTGTGTCTGACTCTTGTGACCCCGTGGACTGTAGTCTGCCAGGCTCCTCTATCCATGGTATTCTTCAGGCAAGAATACTGGAGTGGGTTGCCATTTCCTTCTCCAGGGAATCTTCTCGACCCAGGAATCGAACCCTGGTCTGCATTGCAGGTAGAATTCTTTACTGACTGAGCTATGAGGGAAGCTCTTATTATAAAAGTCCTGGAAGCTAGAGCCAGTACTCTCTTCCCCTATGGTGGTGGTTTGGATTGTATCAGTTCAGTTTAGTCACTCAGTCATGTCCGACTCTGCGACCCCATGAATCACAGCACGCCAGGCCTCCCTGTCCATCACCAACTCCCGGAGTTCACTCAGACTCACGTCCATCGAGTCAGTGATGCCATCCAGTCATCTCATCCTGTCGTCCCCTTCTCCTCCTGCCCCCAATCCCTCCCAGCATCAGAATCTTTTCCAATGAGTCAACTCTTCCCATGAGGTGCCCAAAGTACTGGAGTTTCAGCTTTAGCATCATTCCTTTCATTCCTTCCAAAGAAATCCCAGGGTTGATCTCCTTCAGAATGGACTGGTTGGATCTCCTTGCAGTCCAAGGGACTCTCAAGAGTCTTCTCCAACACCACAGTTCAAAAGCATCAATTCTTTGGTGCTCAGCCTTCTTCACAGTCCAACTCTCACATCATACATGACTACTGGAAAAACCATAGCCTTGACTAGATGAACCTTAGTCGGCAAAGTAATGTGTCTGCTTTTGAATATGCTATCTAGGTTGGTCATAACTTTTCTTCCAAGGAGTAAGTGTCTTTTAATTTCATAGCTGAAGTCACCATCTGCAGTGATTTTGGAGCTCAAAAAAATAAAGTCTGACACTTTCCACAGTTTCCCCATCTATTTCCATGAAGTGATAGTATGTACTTGAAAAATGTTCACATGTAAGTGAACTTGGGCAGTTCATGTCTGTGTTGTTTAAGGGTCAGCTGTAGTCTAAAATCCCTGTCCATATGGAGCTTATAGTCTGACATATGACCCCCCAAAAAACAAATTAAAAAATATATATATATGTACAAATGTACTATGATGATAAGGGCTGTGAAGAAAAAAATTAGCAGTGTCAATGGATGGGGAGCACTGTAATTGGGAGGGAGGAATTCTAGTGACTGTGAAAGGCTTCTGAGCAAAGTAAAATATTTGAGGGGTGTGGGGTGGTATGTGGATACCTGGGGAAAGAATATTTCTGGCAGAGAGAATAAGGCACAAGGTCCCTGAAGTGGACATGTTAGAAATATTCCTGCTCATAAAAATACCAATGAGGCTAATGTAACTGAAATTCAGTGAGGGAGGTGGAGAGGAGTAGGTGCCTGCAGAAGTTAATCTGAGGGTTATATTGGGTAGAGATAAATTTGAAGAATGTTGACTTTTTCTGAGTGATGAGTGGGTAGGATGTCATTTTGAGCCAGAAGAGTGAGTGGCATGATCTGAATTATATTCTTGCTGAGTGTGAAACAGAATCCAAGGAGAGAAAAGACAAGTGCTGGGCGATGAGTTAAAAGCTGATAGTGACTCAGACAAATGATGAGGATGGCCTGACCCAGCTTATCAATGTGAAAAAGGTTGAAAACAATGGTTTCACAGTGATTTTGAAGGTTGAACAAATTGAATTTGCTGATGTGCTGAATTTGTAGTTTGGTCACGAATTTTGCTCCAGGCAACTGGAATAAGTGGAGTTGTCATTTACTGGGATAGGAGAGAAAACACATTTAGGGGAATATCTGGAATTTTGTTTGGGAGTCTTAACTTTGAGATACCTATATTCAAGTAGAGTTGTCAAAATGTCAGTTTGATGTTTAACTCTGGATCAAAAGTCAGGATAGAGATATAAATGTGGGAGATGTCAGAGAATAGATGTTATTTAAAGCCTTGAAACTCGATGAGTATAGAGTTGGAGTAGAGAGTAAACCAAGTATCTGCAGACTGGATGAGAAACCCCAGATCTCTTCAGTGTTTACAGAATTTGAGTTCAAAATATGAAAATTAGTGCAATGAATTCATAAGGAAGAAAATCAATACATTGGAACTGCATATTGAACATTTAATAAATATAGTGAGCTAAGATAGGTATTTTCAAATATGATTAAGCTATTGTTTTCTGCCAATGAGTAATACAAAATACAGTAGTTGAAATGATAGTGTATGAAAATTACATTTAGTGGCACTATATTCTAAAGTTATTGTTTTATCTTTTTCAATTTCCAATAGCATACAAAATATGTTTTAATTTACTCCAGCAATTTAAAGACATCTTGGGTGGAAGGGTGAAGGGTGAAGGGGGTGAAGTCGCCCAGTCGTGTCCGACTCTTTGCGACCCCATGGACTGTAGCCTACCAGCCTTCTCCGTCCATGGGATTCTCCAGGCAAGAATACTGGAGTGGGTTACCATTTCCTTCTCCAGGGGATCTTCCCGACCCAGGGATCGAACCCAGGTCTCCCACATTGGAGGCAGACACTTTAACCTCTGAGCCACTAGGGAAGCCCAAGACATCTTTTGGCCCAGTAATTTTCTTCAACTGCTATTTCTTTTCTAGCAGGAAACCTCAAAGGCATTGTCTCTATGTTATCTGTAAGGATATCTATTGCTGCATAACAAGCCATACCACAACTTAGTGACATAAAACAACATTTCTTTTTATCTAAATCTGCAGTCTTTTTATCTATTCTCTTTAGTTATATGCTAATTTTTCTATGTCATTCCATCTTTTGCATTTAATATCTATTTTTGATGACACACATATTTTCATGTCAAGTTCAAATACTTCTATATTGCCTTCAACATATTGATCTGTTTATCTATTAAGCATCTCATATCTATGTCCAAACATGTTCCCCTCCCCAAGGCTGCTTATTTCATAATCATCCCTATAATATACAATAAACTCATTCTAGATGATCAGATCAAAAGTACTTTTCTCCATTTCTTTTTGTTTGTTTGTTTTTTGTATTGCATCCTGAATCAGAAAATGTGTTGGCTGTATATTTAACTATCTTATGTCACTGGCATTGCTACCACCATGGTTTAAGCTAATATCCTTTCTTTTCTAAAATTATTTCAATTCCCCCTAACTGCTTAAGACAGTTATACACTTCTTATATCTAAATACAAATCCACTCTTCATGCCTAATCTGTGACAATGGTCTAGACTCTTTAGGCATTTCTCCTTTATGGTGAGCATGATGTTTTGCTCTGTCAGTAGAAGATGCTGGAGGGACATTTTAGGAGGAAATTCTTCTTTTCTTGATTCACATGTAGTCTATTTCTACTTTTTACTTTTGCCATATGCTCTTTCACTGGTATGGGCATGTGGGGACATCTGGTCACTCATGTGCCCAAATGGTCTTTTCTGGGTTGACCACTTTCCTGCTGCCCTTCCAATATGGACACTGCACGTTCCTGACCTTGCACCTGCAGCAGCTTCTTGACTCCCTCTGCATGCCCACTTATCAGGCTTGTCTTTTTTGTTCCTGAGAGGATTTGTTTTTCTGTTTGACCAGTGCTTGTGAATCAGTCTTGGCACTGGCAAACAAGTGAACTTCTTGCCCATCCAGTGGACTGCAACCATACCTTCCTCTATATGGTATGATGCCCATTTGAAAGGAGGAAGCCACCCTTCCGCATTTGTCTTTCCTTAGGTCTTCTCCTGGAGCCCTTATCATTTAGGGTTCTCTTTACTTCATTTATATTTACTTTTCTATTACTGATTCAGAGATATTAATTATTAATATTAAACTTACACATTGCTATGTGCTTTCTGTCTCCTCATTGGACCCCGACTACTACATTCCTCTTGCTACTTCCACTAGTTGCTCAATCTTTTCACTATACAGCAACCAGTGTGGGCGTGCTCAGTCACTTAGTTGTATCCAACTCTTTGTGACCCATGGACTATAGTTTGCCAGACTCCTCTGTCCATGGAATTTTCCAGGCTAGATACTTGAGTGGATTGCCATTTCCTTCCCCAATACAGCAACTGGAGGGAGTCCATTAAAAATCTGACTTAAAGGTCTGTTAAGTCATTCCTGAGAATAAAGCTCTCTAATAGGTTTCTTTTTCACTGAGTGTAAAAGTCAAAGAAATATTTATCATCTGATTTTCTACTACCTAAATGACATCAGTCTCTACCCTTTATTCTTTGGTATACTTTGACCTTGCCATTTGCTTGTTCTTGAATATCTTTTGTCCAGATCTTCATCTGTTTCAGTATTTATTTTTTTCAAAGTCAGCCTCTCTGATAGACTTTTCCTTGACTGTGTATGAAAGAGAACTCCATTCTGGACCATCTCACCCCACTCTATCTCTCTAATACTGCTTTAATTTCTCCATCGTACTTAGCCCTACCACAAAAGGCTAAGTTAATATTTTTTTTAAGGTAAAAAATTTTTGTCAGTCTCATCCAACTACAATACAGGGTACATGTTTCATTTTCTTTACCATTGTTTCCCCAGGACCTAAATAATTATTGGCACATAGTAGGTGTTCAATACATATTTGTTGAATGAATGAATTTATTTTTGACATTATTCATTTTTGAATATTCTAAGAATAATAAAGACATGAAGCTGTCATTTTGACTCTTACCATATGAGATCTTACTCCTTTGTAATTGTAAATTATTTGAAGACAAGGGCAGTATCTTAGTCATATCCTCCTCTCTGGTTTCAAGCATAGTTGAGCTGAAGTATGTATTTTTTGACTACTTTAAAAATACATATCTATTTCATTGATGTATAATTGATAAAATTGTTAGATATGTGAAGTGTGCATCATGATGATTTTAATAGAAGGGTATAATGTGAAAAGATTCCTCCTATCTACTTACTCATATATTTATCTTTTGGGGGAGGAGCTGATGAGTAATTTTTCTTAGCAAATTTCAGTTATGCTATACAGAGTTATCAACTATACTCCCCATGTTTTACATTAGATCCTCAGATCTTAAAACTAAAAGTTTGTACCCTTTGGCCAACATCTATTTCCCTTAGTCCCCAGCTCCTGCAGACAATTTTCTACTCTCTATTTCTATGAGTTTGACTCTATTTTTAGATTTAACATGTAAGTGATATCAGCCAGTGCTTGTTTTCCTCTGCCTGCCCTATTTCACATAGCATAATACTCTCAGGGCCCATCCACATTTTTGCAAATGGCAAGATTTTCTTTTTTTTTTCCTCATGGCTGAATAATATTCCATTGTTTATACATACGACATCTTTTTTATCCATTCATCTATTGATGGGTACTCTGGTTGTTTACATATCTTGGTTATTGTGAATAATGCTGCCATAGCCATGGGAATACATACTTCTCTTTGGTATCTTTAATTTTCATTGAATACATACCAAAAAGTGAGATTGCTAGATTATATGAACTATATTATATGGTTCTAGTTTTAATTTTTTGAGAAACCTTCATAGTGTTTATAATCTGTTGTCAAATTAACTTGGAATTGTATCAAGACTATGGGAACTTATCCTTTATGTAATTCTTTTTAAAAAATATCTGTAGACAGTACCCTTTTGGCAAAGACAGCTACAAAATCTTGTTTCCAGTGCAGTGGTGGCTCATAACAGTATCTTTCTCTGAATTATTTTTTCAAGTGATGCTAGTGTCTTAACAATTTTCTAACTGATGTTTAGGTTGTGAAATAAACTAATATTAAGGACATGTGATTTAGCATCTATCTGCTCATATCCATATATTCTTATGTATTCTGTACTTTACTCTTGATATTTCACTGATTTCCAAGTCTATAAAGTAGAACAGAACACTCAACTGAATATCCTATTTTAAAGTTGAAGGTGGTAGGTAATTATGTCATAGCAGAAGAATATATATAAAAGGGCATTCTTAGCTATGTTTATCCTCTCAGAAAAAAAGCTTATATAGTGCCTTGAAGAAAATTACAATTTTATGCTGTAAATGATGGTACCCTTCAAGAATGATTATTTTTATTTCATTCTTAAGAAATATTTCTGGGATGTCTGAATGATCTACTTCTTTACTGTTCTTACATGTAATTACTATTCTTACATGTAATTAAGATTACTGTTTTTACATGTAATTCCAGTTCAGACAGGCTAAATCTTAAGAGAGATTATACAGGCAGAGATAATTGGATGAAAGGAAGAGCAGGCATGTTGGCTGATAGAAGAACTGAAGAACAATCAAGGTCCTAAATATTTCAGAAGGCAACAGAAAAAATTCTTTTGTTGTAGAGTCAAACAGTTCTGGTAATACCAGCCACCAAAGAAACAGCTATTTGATTTATTGGTAATATAGAGAAAACCCTGAAGCTGAGGTGAAAGTTACTATTCTTGTAGACAAATGGTTTTATAAATTGGCATTGAAAGGAAAAAATGCAAGTAATTTGAAAATGCACCAATACACAAATCTATTTAATAGTGAGCTGTGTTAGAGTTGTGAAGGTCACTTGGTCATGGCTGGCTCTTTGTGACCCCATGGACTGTAACCTGCCAGGCTCCTCTATCCATAGAATTCTCGAGACCAGAATATTGGAGTGGGTAGCAGTTCCCTTCTTCAGGGTATCTTCCCAACCCAGGGATCGAACCCAGGTGTGTCCTGCCTTGCAGGTGAATTCTTTACCAACTGAGCCACCAGGAAACTATAAAACTCATTCCTGGTCCTATAATGGCAACAAATTAGAACCTTTGTACATTCACCATTAAAGCAAAGTGCTTTCATGATATGCACCAGTTGGGAGAACTTCAGGTGAAATGAAGTCACTCAGTTGTGTCCTACTCTTTGTGACCCCATGGACTGTAGCCTACCAGGCTTCGCTATCCATGGGATTTTCCAGGCAAGAGTACTGGAGTGGGTTGCCATTTCCTTCTCCAGGGGTCAGGTGAAGACAGTTGAAAATTTTTAAAAAGTGCAATGATACAGCTTCATTTGATTGGAGTTCTGTAAACCAGAGTTTACAAAATGAGTAAAACCTGTCTCCAAAAGTCATTTTATTTACAAAGATAGATATATAATTTTTGTGACATTTATCAAATGATAATTATATACATTTTGATTATTAAAGAAAAACTAACTTAAGCTTCTGGATATATGGTGTGAAGATTAAATTTATTTTATGAGTATTCAGAAAATTTAAAATTGATGCACGTAGGAACTTAGCCAGAATTATAGAGAAGAAATTGTCTAATTTGTAACTGATGTGGTATACAATGGTTGGTGAGACTGAAGGGCATGCAATTGCAATTCAGGATAGTTTGATTGGCACTAAAAATTATTGCAAGTACATAATGAGAATAAACTTTCTTGATGAAATAAGCAGATGATATATAGTGTCTAACAAGACAATAGAACATGTAATTGGATGTTGTACTGTGTTTCCTGTTGTAGATTAGGTGAACGTGCACAAAAGTGTTATTATCATGAACATCAAAATTGGATTTCAGCTATAAATTCTTAAATGTATTAACAGTGGAATAAAAAAGAAGAGGATGAGTATAAAACAGTTTTAAAAGAGGAATAAAGGAAAATACTGTGATTATTGACAAGTCATTCCTCCATGTTAAGACTTTAAAAATAGAATCAAAATTGATCTCTATTTCAATAATGAGGTATGGGATAAGAAGATCCTTAGTGTGTTAGTTGTGCAGTCATGTCCAACTCTTTCTGATCCCATGGACTGTGGCCCGCCAGGCTCCTCTGTCCATGGGATTCTCCAGGCAAGAATACTGGAGTAGGCTGCCATTCCCTTCTCCCAGGAAGGTACTTAAGCACTTAGATTTGACAATGGAACAACATTTTAGAGGAAACTGACTAGGAAGGAAATTGGAAAAGTTATTGTGTGAAATCTTTTGTGTTGTAAATATATAGGAAGCGCATTGGATAGAATTAGTACATAAAAGTACTTTTCCTGCTTAAAAAGTACAAAAGAGTGTACCTGTTAAAAATTGCTAGATTATTAAGAGATTCAGTTATGAAAGTATACAGTATAGACAATATCTAGGTAATTGACAAAGACTCTTGAGAGTCCCTTGGACTGCAAGGAGATCAAACCAATCAATCCTAAAGGAAATCAGTCCTGAATATTCATTGGTAGGACTGATGTTGAAGCTGAAACTCCAATACTTTGGCCACCTGATACAAAGAACTGACTCTTGGAAAAGACCCTGATGCTGGGAAAGATTGATGGTGGGAGGAGAAGGGGATGGCAGAGGATGAGATGGTTGGATGCCATCACCGACTCGATGGACATGAGTTTGGGCAAGGTCCGGGAGACGGTGATGGAGAGGGAAACCTGGCATGCTGCAGTCCATGGAGTTGCAAAGAGTTGGACATGATTGAGCAACTGAACTAACTAACTAAGGTAATGGACTTTATTTTACTTTTTTACACTTTCAAAAGAGTCACGTATCATTGAAGACAGTCCCCCAAATTACTCAAAAGGAAATCTTGGAGATTTGAATTTGTTATCCTAAATAAAATACCAAGAAGGGAGTTGGTTAATCTTTACTGTATTTGAAGCATTTCTTTCAAAATCTTGGAGATCGATTTTTTAAAGATGTCTATATAATATCAATAAAAATAATGTGAGCTTAAACTAAAATCCAAACATTTGTCATTAATTACTTTCAAATGCTCAGTTAATTGAACTGCTAACAGGCAAGTTTGTGGCGATTTCATCTCTAGACATCATAAGGAAAGCTGGAAATAGATATAATGTAGACAAGATCAAACATCTATACTTACATTTCTAAAATTTAGTTCTGGGTGAGGCATAGAGAAATAATTTTGTGTAAACATCAAATGATATGTTTCATTACAATTTTATTAAAAATTTTCAAGATACCATTTAGAACCTTTAATGTGCAGTTGAATATGTTTACACAGTACTCCAGAGAACACAGGACTACATGGGCAGTTGTGGGAGTATTAAGATATGACATCACTGGTACCAAGAAGAGCAGTCATACAGTGGACATTGGAAAAAGTGGGCTGATGGGCAGTGGTAGGTGACCAGCCTCATTGAAAGTGACAAGAAAGAAAGGGAAAAATGTTGCAAGTATCATAAGCTGACAAAGAGGATTGTTTTGTGAGCTCATACAATGCTGCTGCTGCTGCTGAAAGTCGCTTCAGTTGTGTCCGACTCTGTGCGACCCCGTAGATGGCAGCCCACCAGGCTCCACCATCCCTGGGATTCTCCAGGCAAGAACACTGGAGTGGGTTGCCATTTCCTTCTCCAATACATGAAAGTGAAAAATGAAAGTGAAGTGGCTCAGTCATGTCCGACTCTTCACGACCCCATGGACTGCAGCCCACCAGGCTTCTCCATCCATGGGATTTTCCAGGCAAGAGTACTGGAGTGGGGTGCCATTGCCTTCTCCATCATACAATGATAAGAAATCATAATAAGAAAATAGCCTCAAAGATATAAGAAAATGCAATTTTTTCCCCTCTCTCAAGAATTTTGCATTAGTTGAGTATTTTTGCTTCAGGATGCAGGTTGGTTTCATGTCTCCTCCATCTGTCTCTTAATCTGGGAAGAGGGCATCATCTTTCCATGAGCAGAAGACAAAAGGGCAAGAGGGATGCCAATCATGAAATCATTTAATATCTCTCTTAAATTGTGTTTGCTTATTTTCCCTTTGCCAAACAATTCATGTGGCCTTTCCCTTTGTTGGGAAGAGTGATATGAATTACAGCTTGCAGTAGAATAGAAGGAAGTGGCTATTTAATATTAGCTGAACAATTATCTATCACATGAGTTTGAAAAAGCTCTGGGAGATGGTGAAGGACAGGGAGGCTTGGCATGCTGCAGTCCATGAGGTCACAAAGAGTCAGACACAACTGAGGGACTGAAAAACAACAATCTATCACATCATACATTACTTGTGTTAGTCTCAGTATTCAGTGTTGAGGGTTCCAGGTAAAGTTTGAGGAGAGGATATTAGAATCCATGATCTTCAGCTTCTTCTTCTCTCTTTCAGTTTGGGTGGCCTGAAAGATGGGGAGAGTTGATGTTCTTTGAGAAGACCTCATTTTCAGAATGGAGAAAGAAATGGCGACCCACTCCAGTACTCTTGCCTGGAAAATCCCATGGATGGAGGAGCCTGGAAGGCTGCAGTCCATGGGGTCGCTAAGAGTCAGACAAGACTGAGTGGCTTCGCTTTCACTTTTCACTTTCATGCATTGGAGAAGGAAATGGCAATCTGCTCCAGTGTTCTTCCCTGGAGAATTCCAGGGAGTGGGGAGCCTGGTGGGCTGCTGTCTATGGGGTCACACAGAGTTGGACACAGCTGAAGCGACTTAGCAGCAGCAGCAGCAGCAGCATTTTCAGAAGGGTACACTTTCACTAAGAACCAAGTTCTGGGCAGATTTTTAGATAATCATTATCAGACATAAGTTCTCCTCTAAGAATTCCATGGACATCTTTCCAGACTCAGTGCAGTCTTTCTTTCTGTATAGCTATAAACCTGGTATTAAATATTACCATCCTTTTTTTTTTGTCTTTTCCATCTTTGTAGCACCTGTTCTTTCATACTGAAACTAAACAAACTCATCCTGATTCTGTATATTGATTTTTAGCATGTAGTACATCATTTTGGAGGTATTAACGTACATGTCTGTCAGACATTGTTGAATCTTAAGTTCCCTAAAAGCAAAGGAAATACATTGTTCATTTTCACCCCCAGTGTCTGGATTACTCTGACCCTTTATAAGTGTTCAATGGAATAGAAAGAATTCTTTCTCATATCACACAGACGCTCTTGTGTCAAAGTTTAAAAAAACTACATTAGCACAAATTTTCTGAGAATGAGTAGAATTGATAATTTTACTCTTTAATTAAACACCACATATAATCTCCAGATATATAGCCTTTTCTGTTTATATGATCACTTAACTTGTTTTTACCGTGCCAATTCAATAAATTCAAATGTACATGTTTTTGATCCTATCATAGGATTTCTTCTACATTATCTTCACATTCATTCTTTTATTTATACTCCCTCTGTTTTAGAGCCCAATGGATATTTAGGCCTTGCCTCTGGCTTGTACATAACCTCCCCTGAATTTTTCTTCAGTTTGTTTTTTCACCTGCTCCCAGATTCCAGGTTTTGACATTTTTGTCTTTCATTCTAAATCATCTTCACTGTTACATTTTGTTGCCTCTTGCCACCAAAGGCTGCCCATTGCAAACCTTTGATCTTCTTTTAAGAACAGTTATGACTCTTCCTTCCTTGCTCTATATTTTGATGCTTCTGAGGGCTCTTTGATGTTAGATTTCATGAGAGTGCCTTAAAAACAACAATTTTTTTTTCTTTCACTTCTTGGCATCAATCTAGGGTTTTAATTAAATATCTCATTCTTTCTGGCCTAGTTCTGAGGTTGTTTCTTCTTAATCCTGACTTTATTAAAAGTTAAATATAATATATTCATTCTTCTGCTTGTCTTCTTGAGTCTCAGTTTATCTTTGCATTACTGTAATTATTGTATTTTGGTGCCATAAAGCTCTGATGTCAATCATAATAACACACTTTCACTTTAACCATACCAACATATTTTCTCCTTCAGTTTTAGTTTTATATATGTCATTAGGAAAACACTTTTAGATCTCCTAAAAAATAAAAAATATACTTAATTTTCTTTCTAAAGTCATTCCACTACTTTAAATCACATGTAAACATTCTTTCCTCTTCATTTCCCCATTAGACTTTTTTATTTTTATTTATTTATTTTTTTGAATTGAATGCAAAGGAGTTTATTTTTTTTATTTTTATTTTTTTACATGATAATATACATGTTTCAATGCCATTCTCCCAAATCATCCCACCCTCTCCCTCTCCCAGAGTCCAAAAGTCTGTTCTATACATCTTAACTTAAATACTGCATAATTTCACCTTTGAGCCTGGCTGCCACTTCTTCAGTGTTTCTGAACACAGAATCTCCCTGGTATAAATATAAAACATACTAGATTTTGTGTCTCTCTCATTCTCCTATTTCTTGCGGAAATCTGGCAAATGTACTGATAGCCTGATTCTCATTTATCTGAATACTTTCTCTGGGGTTTTCTCTTTGTCCAGTTCAGTTTAGTTTGGTTACTCAGTCATGTCTGACTCTTTGAGACCCCATGACTTGCAGCACGCCAGGCCTCCCTGTCCATCACTAACTTCCAGAGTCCACCCAAACCCATGTCCATTGAGTAGGTGATGCCATCCAACCATCTCATCCTCTGTTGTCTCCTTATCCTCCTGCCCTCAATCTTTCCCAGCATCAGGGTCTTCTCCAATGATTCAGCTCTTTGCATCAGGTGGCCAAAGTATTGGTGTTTCAGCTTTAGTATCAGTCCTTCCAAAGAACATCCAGGACTGATCTCCTTTAGAATGGACTGGTTGGATTTCCTTGCAGTCCAAGGGACTCTCAAGAGTCTTATCCAACACCACAGTTCAAAAGCATCAATTCTTTGGGGCTCAGCTTTCCTTATAGTCCAACTTTCACATCCATACATAACCACAGGAAAAACCATAGACTTGACTAGATGGACCTTTGTTGACAAAGTAATGTCTCTGCTTTTTCATATGCTGTCTAGGTTGGTCATAACTTTCCTTTCAAGGAGTATGCGTCTTTTAACTCATGGCTGCAATCACTATCTGCAGTGATTTTGGAGCCCAGAAAAATAAAGTTAGCCACTGTTTCCACAGTTTCCCCATCTATTTCCCATGAAGTGATGGGACCGGATGCCATGATTTTAGTTTTTTGAATGTTGAGTTTTAAGCTGAGTTGTTCACTTTCCTCTTTCACTTTCATAAAGAGGCTCTTTAGTTCGTCTTCACTTTCTGCCAAAAGGGTGGTGTCATCTGCATATCTGAGGTTATTGATATATCTCCTGGCAATCTTGACTCCAGCTTGTGCTTCCTCCAGCCCAGTGTTTCTCATGATGTACTCTGTATATAAGTTAAATAAGCAGGGTGACAATATACAGCCTTGATGTACTCCTTTTCCTATTTGGAACCGGTCTGTTGTTCCATGTCTAGTTCTAACTGTTGCTTCCTGACCTGCATACAGGTTTCTCAGGAGGGATTTCAGGTGGTCTTGTATTCCCATCTCTTTAAGAATTTTCCACAGTTTGTTGTGATCCACACAGTCAAAGGCTTTAGCATAGTCAATAAAGCAGAAATAGATGTTTTTCTGGAACTCTCTTGCTTTTTTGATGATCCAGCCATTGTTGGCAATTTGATCTCTGATTCCTCTGCCTTTTCTAAAACCAACTTGAATATCTAAAGTTCCCAGTTCATGTATTGCTGAAGCCTGGCTTGGAAAATTTTGAGCATCACATTACTAGCATGTGAGATGAGTGCAATTGTGCGGTAGTTTGACCATTCTTTGGCTTTGCCTTTCTTTGGGATTGGAATGAAAACTGACCTTTTCCAGTCCTGTGGCCACTGCTGAGTTTTCCAAATTTGCTGGCATATTGAGTGCAGTGCTTTCAAGCATCATCTTTCAGGATTTGAAGTAGCTCAACTGGAATTCTATCACCTGCACTAGCTTTGTTCGTAGTGATGCTTTCTAAGGCCCACTTGATTTCACATTCCAGAATGTCTGGTTCTAGGTGAGTGATCACACCATTGTGATTATCTAGGTCATGAAGATCTTTTTTGTACAGTTCTTCTGTGTATTCTTGCCACCTCTTCTTAATATCTTTTGCTTCTGTGAGGTCCCTATCATTTCTGTCCTTTATTGAGCCCATCTTTGCATAAAATGTTCCCTTGGTATCTCTAATTTTCTTGAAAAGATGTCTAGTCTCTCCCATTCTATTGTTTTCCTCTATTTCTTTGCGTTGATATCTGAGGAAGGCTTTCTTATCTCTCCTTGCTATTCTTTGGAACTCTGCCCTCAAATGGATATATCTTTCCTTTTCTCTTTTGCTTTTCACTTCCCTTCTTTTCACAGCTATTTTTAAGGCCCCCTCAGACAGCCATTTTCCTTTTTTGCATTTCTTTTCCATGGGGATGGTCTTGATTCCTGTCTCCCATACAATGTCACGAACCTCTGTCCATAGTTCATCAGGCACTCTGTCTATCACATCTAGTCTGTTAAATCTATTTCTCACTTCCACTGTATAATCATAAGGGATTTGATTTAGGGCACACCTGAATAGTCTAGTGGTTTTCTCCACTTTCTTCAGTCAATCTGAATTTGGCAATAAGGAGTTCATGATCTGAGCCACAGTCAGCTCCCAGTCTTGTTTTTGCTGGTTATATAGAGCTTCTCCATCTTTGGCTGCAAAGAATATGATCAGTCTGATTTCTTTGTCGACCATCTAGTGATGTCCATATGTAGAGTCTTCTCTTGTGTTGTTGGAAGAGGGTGTTTCCTATGACCAGTGTCTTCTTTTGGCAGAACTCTATTAGCCTTTGTCCTGCTTCAGTCCACATTCCAAGGCCAAAATTACCTCTTATTCCAAGTGTTTCTTGACTTCCTACTCTTGCATTCCAGTCCCCTGTAATGAAAAGGATATCTTTTTTTGGGTGTTAGTTCTAGAAGGTGTTGTAGGTCTTCATAGAACTGTTCAACTTCAGCTTCTTCAGTGTTACTGGTTGGGGCATAGACTTGGATTACTGTGATATTGAATGGTTTGCCTTGGAAACAAACAGCGATCATTCTGTCGTTTTTGAGATTGCATCCAAGTACTACATTTCAGACTCTTTTGTTGACCATGATGGCTACTCCATTTCTTCTAAGGAATTCCTGCCTGCAGTAGTAGATATTGCTGGGAGCCAGTGTGAGGAACTCTGCCCATGGCAAAGGTCATGAGGAAGGAGGCTTGGCATATGCAAAGGTGTGATCAAGCCTCAGGAAACCCCCTGTTCCCGAGCATCTACCCCCAAAACCAGAGTCTATCTACTTTACTGTTTCATGCTCTCACCTATACCTCTGACTTTATGGGGGGCTGTTCCCCACCGGTTTTCTCAGAGAAGGAGTAAATGTGCAGCTCCAAGTTAATAAAAATTCTTGGGCGTGACAAGTGTTTCAACTTACGAACTCCTCTGAAAGTTATCTAGCCTGCCTGTATAGGTTCGTCTGGCCACATGTGATTGTTTACAGCCTCCCAACCTGAGAGGCACGAGATGTTTTGGACTTACTAAAGGCAGATTCCTTTGGGAAGTTAGAAATTATTAGTATAGTGGGTTGGTTACGAATTATAATGGTGAAGGGTTTTTCATTTGTTGTGCCAATAATTGCTGCTAATTCCCTGCCCTGGATGGGACAAGTGTGTCTCAGGTCAAACCTCTCTGCTGGCAAACTAGCTTGTGTGACAGGATTACCCATACTCCTGCCACTACTCACATGATTGTTTACTATCTCTCAACCATAAACAGCACAGAGAATTTTGGAGTATTTTGAGAGTCTTAATTAGCATAGGGCTTTTCTCATTGTTGAGTCAATGATTGCTGTCAGGCCTCCATATCCTTAGGCACCTGGGAATATATTAATCAATGTATTTGGAATATAGAAAAGGAAATATAGTAGTTTTTAAAGTTAGCAATACTAGACTTTTTGAGTTAATGAATTTTCTCTTTTATTATAGATCACTGTACTTTGTTATAAATCACTGTGTCCTTGCTATGTAAAAATGTAATTTTATCACTATCTTAAGACTAAATAGATCTTAAGAGGAACATTGGTGAAAGGATTTTCATTTGTTGGGCTGACGTTTGCTGCTAAATCTCCATATTCCCTGCCCTTATAATGAATATAACTAGCATATAGGAGAAATAAGTATTAACCTTTAAGATTAATCATGTTAACCTTGGGTTAAATAAATTCCTTTCTTGATTGTAACTCACTACACCCTCACCCTATAGGAATGCAACTTTATTTGGAGGGTGGTGCCTGGTTTAAGAAAAAACACCCTTGGAAAAAATAAGTTTTTTGGTTATCAGAAAGAAAGGGTCATGAAATGTCAGCATGCCTCATAGCTGGAAGATGATGTAAAACCCCTAAGACCTTTTTTTTATGTAAAGCACCTGATTTTGATAAAGGTCAGGACTACTGACCCCCGCATGACTCTGTATTCATCCCTATGTGTAACAAAAGGTATATAAGCAAACCTAAAAAATAAAGGGATGGGATCAGTTTCCGGAAAGACTGATTCCCTCATGTCGTTCTTTCTTGCTCCCCGTTTTTCTGGCTGAATTCCCATCTGGAGCATGGGTGCCATCCAAGTCTACTTACCTGTCCTGGCTTTCAAGCCCACTCAAGAAGGAGCCCAAGGAGGGGCACCTTCCGAAATTCAAGTGGTGCTGCTGGCCCAACATAGATGGTGCAAATTCCTTGTCTTGGAATTTTATTGGTATCCCACGTAAACCAAGTTATTCAGCCTCTTTTTCTCTCCTACTATTTTCTGGCTGAATTCCCATCTGGTGCATAGGTACCCACCAAGCCTACTAATTTTGCTTGGGCTTCTAAGATCGGACTGGGGGGACCTCAGTGCCTCCTCTCCTTCGGGAGAATGGGAAGATGCCTGCAGCCTACGTAGGTGGTAATTGGTATTCCATGTAAGCCAAGTTATTCGGCCTCTTTTTCTCTGCTAATTTTCTAATCCCTCTCTACCTGTAATTAAATAAGTTATTTCCAAGGACGCTGACTCCGTCCCCACCTTCAAATCACCCTGGATCTACCGGGGCTGGAGCCCGGTAAGATATAATGGTCATCTGAGTTAAATTCACCCATTCCAGTCCATCTTAGTTCTCTGATTCCTAGAATGTCAGTGTTCACTCTTGTCATCTCCTGTTTGACCACTTCCAATTTGCCCTGATTCATGGACCTTACGTTCTAGGTTCCTATGCAATATTGCTCTATATAGCATCAAACCTTGCTTCTATCACGACTCCCATTCACAACTCGGTGTTTTTGCTTTGACTCTGTCCCTTCATTCTTTTTGGAGTTTTTTCTCCACTGATTTCCAGTAGCATATTGGACACCTACCGACCTGGGGAGTTCCTCTTTCAGTATCGTATCTTTTTGCCTTTCATTCTGTTCATGGGATTCTCAAGGCAAGAATACTGAAGTGGTTTGCCATTCCATTCTTCAGTGGACCACATTCTGTCAGACCTCTCCACCATGACCCGTCCATCTTTGGTGGCCGAACACAGCACTGCTTAGTGTCATTGAGTTAGACAAGGCTGTGGTCCATGTGCTCAGATTGCCTAGTTGTCTGTAATTGTAGTTTCAGTCTGTCTGCCCTCTGATGCCCTCTCTCAGTGCCTACCATCTTACTTGGTTTTCTCTTACCTTGGATGTGGGGTATCTCTTCACGGCTGACAATTTCTCAGTGTAGTCCCTGGCCCTCTCCTCATCTGTTTTCTTTGTTCCAGAAGAAAACTCTGTTCCCATCAACATATCTGTTTAATTAGTCATGTCAAAATTTGTCTTTTATTCCCCCTCTTTATAGTGTCACATCTCTACCATCCTGTCAACTCTTTCTACAAAGGAACCTTCCCATGCCCCTTAGACTCTGGGTGTCTGGCACTAACATTCCCACTAATTTATATGACTGAATTCATTCATTTCCAGTAAGAATCTTTGTTATTCCTCTACTTATGATTGAAAGCCTCCATTTATAGTAACTTATTTTCACTGAGCCCTTGCTACATTGTGTATACTAGATATCCTTTTCTTACATAATCTTTCCTTTGGAGGACCAGTGTATTTCCTTTTCCTTATCTAGATCCCTCTCAAAAATATATTTCAGTAGAAATATATTCAGTTAAAATATTTTCAACCCTAAACACTTGGAAAGGTGTTGTACCTGTTATACATTTGCTCATCTTCAAGGCTGCTACCATTGGAATGTCTCAGCTTAGCTCTGAAACAACTTCTCTCCTGTATCTCTACTTGGTCCCTGTAGACTCTTAGATGATAAAGATGCACAAACTTATGTTTCCAGCATCAGCCTCTCCCCTGAAGTCTAGCCACTTAATATCCAAATTTCTGTTCACCGTCTTTACTTGGATATCTCAAAACTTGACCACCAAACTCCTGGTCCTCATTTCCCTTAACCATGCCCAGAGCCCTTTTTCATCAGGAGTCTTTACCTCAATAGATGACGCTTTCACTCTTTCAATCGTGCAGACCTTAAAAAAAAAATCATGACACCTCTTATGCTGCTGCTGCTGCTGCTAAGTCACTTTAGTTGTGTCCAACTCTGTACGACCCCATAAACGGCAGCCCACCAGGCTTGCCCGTCCCTGGGATTCTCCAGGCAAGAACGTTGCAGTGGGTTGCCATTTCCTTCTCCAATGTGTGTAAGTGATGTCGCTCAGTCATGTCTGACTCGTACTGACCCCATGGACTGCAACCTACCAGGCTCCTCCCTCCATGGGATTTTCCAAGCAAGGGTACTGGAGTTGGGTGCCATTGTCTTTTCCAGACACCTCTTATACTCCCAAACAAACCCTGTTAAAGATCTCTTTATCTCTTATTTTGATGATTACAAGAGCATCCTAACAGGGCCCATGTTTTTTTCACTCTTGCTCACCTACAGCCTGTTTTCTACTCATTAGGCAGAATGATCCAACTAAAACCTCCTGTGCTCAAATCACTGACATGCATTAAAATGTTCTGTTGGACCCTGCCACTGTTGACTTCTAGCTCTCTCTGTCTCTCTGACCACATATCCTATCGTTATTTCTTTTGTCAACATTGGTGAGTCTTAAAACAGGGGGTGAGTGGTGGGAGATTTTGGCTCCCACCCTCCCAGGCAGGCACTTTTAGCAAATTATGGAGACACTTGATTTTCACAACAGGAGGAATGGGGTAAGTATGCAAGTTTGCTGCAGCATCTAGTCATCCTATATATATAGGATGTACAGGATAACCATCCCCCTACAATAAGTACCTGGTCCAAATGTCGGTGATAAAGAGTTGAGAAAAACTGTGTTACACCTACAATAATGTCCTTGAAGTTTTCCTATTCAAAGTATCTTAAAAACCTATGAAAGTGAAAGTGTTATTGACTCAGTCATGTCCAACTCTGCGACCTCATGAACTGCAGCATGACAGGCTTCCGTGTCCATTATCAACTCCTGGAGCTTGTTCAAACTCATGTCCATCGAGTCAGTGATGCCACCCAACCATCTCATCCTCTGTCATCCTGTTCTCCTCCCTCCTTCAATCTTTCCCAGCATCAGGGTCTTTTCCAATGAGTCAGTTCTTCACATCAGGTGGCCAAAATATTGGAGTGTCAGCTTCAGCATCATTCCTTCCAATGAATATTCAGGACTGATTTCCTTTAGGATTGACTTGATTGAGCTCCTTCTTCTCCAACACCACAGTTCAAAAGCATCAATTCTTGGGCAGTCAGTTTTCTTTATGGTCTAACTCTCACATCCATATGTGACTACTGGAAAAACCATAGCTTTGACTATATGGACCTTTGTTGGCAAAGTAATGTCTCTGTTTTTTTTAATATGCTGCCTAGGTTGGTCATAGCTTTTCTTCCAAGGAGCAACCGTATTTTAATTTCATGGCTGCAGTCACCATCTGTAGTGATTTTGGAGCCCAAGAAAATGAAGTCTGTCAGTGTTTCCATTATTTCCCCATCTATTTGCTATGACATGATGGGATTGGATACCATGATCTTCGTTTTTTCAATGTTGAGTTTTAAGCCAGTTTTTTCACTCTCCTCTTTCACTTTCATCAAGAGGCTTAGTTCCTCTTTGCTTTCTGCCATAATGGTGGTATCATCTGCATATCAGGTTATTGATATTTCTCCCAGAAATCTTGATTTTTATACATTTATCTTGATCTTTATATGTTTTCAAAATATATTTAATATGAAAACCTTTTTACAGTATGAAAAGATTTTCATATTAAAAGTATATTAAAAACATATAGAGAATGCCACACCCTTTGGCCTTTTCACTAGATGTTGTCTTTGTTTTCTTTTCCTGATGTCTCTCTCCAGAACATTTCTTTACTGAAATGTGTATGCCCTCATTTTATTTAGATCTTTCTCAGATACCACCTAAAAGTCCTCCTATAAACCACCCTATTAGCTATCATTAATCCTGTTCTGTTTTCTTTACTACATTGATATGTGATCAATGTATTATATATTACTTGTATATTTGGTTTTCTGGAGAAGGAAATGGCAGCCCACTCTGGTATTCTTGCCTGGAGAATCCTATGAACAGAGGAGCCTGGTGGGCTGCTGTTCATCGGGTCACACAGAGTTGGACATGACTGAAGTGACTTAGCATGCATGCATTGGAGAAGGAAATGGCAACCCACTCCAGTGTTCTTGCCAGGAGAATCCCAGGGACAGAGGAATCTGGTGAGCTGATGTCTATGGGGTCGCACAGAGTCGGACACGACTGAAGTGATTTACAGCAGCAGCAGCGTTTGGTTTTTGTCTTTTTCTGTCCACTAGAACATGAGCTCCATTATACCATTATAGCAGTCGATGTCTTGATCACTACTACATCCCTTATCACTGGAAACTAGAACAGTGTCTGAAACGTGTCAGACACTAATAATATGATTGAATAGAGATGAAATTGATTACTTATCCAAAGTCAACTCATCTTATCCTATTAACTTTCTTCTGTGTACTTATAATAATTTAACTCCCAAAGTTTTAAGGATATTTTCCTTCCTCCTTTCATTTTTATTGCTTACTACTTGCAATTGTTCTTCAAATTTAAAAATGCCATTTCTTTTTCACATAAAATTGTCAGAGTTTTCATTTGTAATTTTACTGAGCCAGGAAATGCCCATCAGAAACCACTTATCCTGTGTAGTTTAATAGTTCACTGCTTCATAAAGTCTATTAGTAAAATTTCTCTGAATTACCAAATTCAGTTTCTGCATTAGGTACTATTTACCTGGTTGACTAACCATAATTTTTATAGTAGCATATACTTTTTAAGGAGGTCTATAACAGTCTTTTGTAAAAAGTCACAAGCTGTGACAATATTAACTATAAGTATCAAAGTCAAATTATCAAAAATATCTTCTTGATATTTAGAAAAAATGTTTCAGACACATCTCTTAAAAAGTTACATAAATTATACAGGCCATGAAAAACTTTGCTCTGTCTTCAGACATATTTTGTTTTCATCTATAAGACTTGGGAATATAAAGTTTCATATTAATTAATGAATAGATGCTATAGTTAGTATGATGGATAGTGATTAAATAGATGAACAATCAATTTTAGATGAAGAATAATTCTGTAATCCTGGAATGTGAAAGCCTTAATATGGAAAATAGGTGAATTTTGAGTCCTGGTGTCCTGGATATGGAAAAATTTTATTCTGTGATGAGGTAGAGAACAATGCTAGAGACCTTTATACTTTCATGTTCTTCTTATATATAGGTGTTGGCAATTTGATCTCTGGTTCCTCTGCCTTTTCTAAAACCAGCTTGAACACACGGAAGTTCATGGTTCACGTATGCTGAAACCTGGCTTGGAGAGTTTTAAGCATTACTTTACTAGCATGTGAGATGAGTGCAATTGTGCGGTAGTTTGTGCATGCTTTGGCATTGCCTTTCTTTGGTATTGGAATGAAAGCTGACCTTTTCCAGTCCTGTGGACACTGCTGAGTTTTCCAAATTTGCTGGCATATTGAGTGCAGCATTTTCACAGCATTATTTTCTAGGACTTGAAATCGCTCAACTGGAATTCCATCACTTCCACTAGCTTTGTTCGTAGTGATACTTCTTAAGGCCCACTTGACTTCACATTCCAGGATGTCTGGCTCTAGGTGAGTGATCACACCATTGTAATTATCTGGGTTGTGAAGATGTTTTTTGTACAGTTCTTCTGTGTATTCTTGCCACTTCTTCTTAACATCTTCTGTTAAGTCCCTATCATTTCTGTCCCTTATTGAGCCCATCTTTGCATGAAATATTTCCTTGGTATCTCTAATTTTCTTGAAGAGATGTCTAGTCTTTCCCATTCTATTGTTTTCCTCTATTTCTTTGCATTGAGGAAGGCTTTCTTATTTGTCCTTTCCTTTCTTTAGAAGTCTGCATTTAAATGGGTATATCTTTCTTTTTCTCCTTTGCTTTTCACTTCCCGTCTTTTCACAGCTATTTGTAAGGCCTCCTCACACAGCCATTTTTCTTTTTTGCATTTCTTTTTCTGGGGATGGTCTTGATCCCTGTCCCCTGTACAATGTCACAGCCTGGGGTGGCCTCTCTTGGCCACCGCTCCTGACTTCTGGCCCGGGGTAGCTCTATTAATAATATTTACATCAATTTAATTTTATTCTTTTGACCAGCCTGTTTCTGTTCTGGCCACAGAGAGCTTTTACAAGTTTCCTCCTTCATAATTTCAAAATACTTTTATCCTTTTATGGGATTTCTTTACTTTCTAGTACCACAAAAATTTCATGCTCATCTTTTGTCTTCCTCTTCCAACACTGAAATCAGCAAGTTTTTTTTTTTTTGTTTTTTTTTTTTTTTACTATCCCTACTTCTTTTTGTTGACAAGTTACATATAAAAAGCAATATGAAAATGCTAACTGTAGTCTTTACTACTGGACTATTATTGCTTTTATGCCTTATCAGCTGACAAAGCATGTATAAGTGTGTGTGAATATATATATATAAACACATATATGTTATATATGTATACACACACATATACATGCAAATGTATATATTTGTATGCTACTGCTACTGCTGCTAAGTCACTTCAGTTGTGTCCGACACTACGCGACCCCATAGACGGCAGCCCACCAGGCTCCCCCGTCCCTGGGATTCTCCAGGCAAGAACATTGGAGTGGGTTGCCATTTACATAGTTAGAAAAAGGGGCTTTCCAGGTAGCTCAGCTGGTGAAAAAAAATCTGCTTACAATGCAGGAGAACCCAGTTCGATGCTTGAGTCAGGAAGTTCCCCTGGAGAAGGGATATGCTACCCACTCCAGTATTCTTGGGCTTCCCTGGTTGCTCAGACAAAGAATCGCCTGTAATATGGAAGACATGGTTTTGATCCCTGGTTTGGGAAGATCCGCTGGAGGAGGGCATGGTAACCCACTCCAGTATTCTTACCTGGATAATCCCGTGGACAGAGGAGCCTAGCGGACTGCAGTCCATGGGGTCACAAAGAGTTGGACATGACTGAGCAGCTTAGCACAGCATTCCTGTTCAAAACCAGAGTTATTCTGCTGCTAAGTCACTTCAGTCGTGTCCGACTCTGTGCAACCCCATTGACGGCAGCCCATTGGGCTCCGCCATCCCTGGGATTCTCCAGGCAAGAACACTGGAGTGGGTTGCCATTTCCTTCTCCAATGCAGGAAAGTGAAAAGTGAAAGTGAAGTCGCTCAGTCATGTCTGACTCAGCGACCCCATGGACTGCAGCCCACCAGGCTCCTCTGTCCATGGGAGTTTCCAGGCTAGAGTACTGGAGTGGGATGCCATTGCCTTCTCCGCCAGAGTTATTCTAGCCTTCCCATATTCTTTATATGTTGCTTCTCTATAATAGTGAAAATCTGGCTCTTTTAATCTATAATGCATTTATGTATTTGTTCAATCTAGTGAACTCATAGTTACAGAATTGTACACTAATTTCCCTGTGAAAATTAAGTCACTATCTCTTTTGTAGCCCTCTTGGAATATTCTACATGGACAGGCATATAAATATGTACATATATATGAATATAATTTTGTCTTTTCCTCTCTCATATATCCACTTTTTTCAACCTTTATTGCACTATCTAGTACTTGTGTTCTGAGAGAACAGCCTTGTCTTGTTCTCAGTTTTTTAATGTTAAAGATGTTCAGTCCTGAGTGTTCATTGGAAGGACTGATGCTGAAGCTGAAACTCCAATACTTTGGCCACGTGATGAGAAGAGCTGACACATTTGAAAAGACCCTGATGTTGGGAAGGATTGAAGGCAGGAGGAGAAGGGGATGGCAGAGGATGAGATGGTTGTATGGCATCACTGACTCAATGGACATGAGTTTGGATAAACTTCGGGAGTTGGTGATGGACAGGGAGGAGTGGCATGCTGCAGTCCATGGGGTCGCAAAGAGTTGGACATGACTGAACAACTGAATTGAATGCTATAAACAAAAAATAAATTTCTACTATTTTTGTGTTAAATAATCAGTTATTTGTTAGACCAATTAAGAGTTAGGAATAAATGAATTTAATTTCAACTTAATTCAATTTCTTCTCCTCCACAAATCTCAGAAAGCAATTTTCTGTAAGAAATACTTTTTTTTTTCCTTTGTGTCTGACCCAGAAATCTAAGATTCTTAGGTCTTCTAGAATAACCATGAAATCTGATAGATGAACAGCTCAGGTATTAATGCAAAGAGTATATATCTGGTACCAGTTAATTCCTTCATGACTGGCCTTTTTTATAGTTTTGATTTTAAAATTTTAATCACATTTATTTAATTTAAATTAGTTTTTATTATCAAAATTGTGTATTTCCCTGAGTTGGCTTTCTTGGTTATTCTAGGAAAGTAAGAAAGTGTTTTTTGACTTGCTTAGGTAAAAAAAATATATATATTACTATGGCCATTTCATAACACTAGAACATTCAAACTGTCACCACTTACTTCCTCTTGACTTTTACATTATGTTACTTAGCCTATATCTTATTGTTTTGTATGGATAACATTTGCTGGTATTTATCTAGCTTTTGTTGATTGTCTTTATTATTTCCTGCACTTCCAACTACAGAGAAAAAATGCCATAGTAGGAAATAAAGCAAAGCAAGGAAGAAGGAATAGAAAGCAAAAAACGAAGGAAGTTACATCCTTCTGAGCCTGCTCAAAATAGCACAGTTTCACTTAGAAACAGAGAAACAGACGATCAAGTCTTAAGTAAGAGGATGATGGTTAGAATTTTTTGAAAATATGTATTTTTGAGATTAAATATGTGTTAGGGAATCTGGAGTTAAACATACCATCAATGATTTTATTTTATCATTAAGTCTTTACTATAAGGAATCATTCCTACATTGAGTTAATGACATGGAAGGGTTATCAAAGATCATAGCTTCACTTTTATAGAATGTGTTCAATAAGATCTTATCAGAGACAACAAGTTATCTTGATCACCTCTCAAGAAGAATACCAGGTCCAGGAAAACTTGTAATAATAAAGAAATTCTTCCTTCAGTTGTGATTCTGTGAGATAGCTCTATAGTTTGGGAACAAGGTTAACAATTTGGAACCTTAAAGTATAAACAGTAGGGAAAAAAGGCAAAAGCATCAATAGAACTATATCAACACCACAGTTAGAAATATAAGTAGGAAAAAAATCATAGTTGCAATTTATCTTCATGTCTAATTAAGATTTTGGGCAGTAAATTGATTCTTAGCAATACACATAGTATAATTGCAAGGAGATCCAACCAGTCCATTCTGAAGGAGATCAGCCCTGGGATTTCTTTGGAAGGAATGATGCTAAAGCTGAAACTCCAGTACTTTGGCCACCTCATGCAAAGAGTTGACTCATTGGAAAAGACTCTGATGCTGGGAGGAATTGGGGGCAGGAGGAGAAGGGGACGACCGAGGATGAGATGGCTGGATGGCATCACGGACTCGATGGGCATGAGTCTGAGTGAACTCCAGGAGATGGTGATGGACAGGGAGGCCTGGCATGCTGCGAATCATGGGGCTGCATGATTCGGACACGACTGCGCGACTGAACTGAACTGAAATGACTAAACACGCACACTTGCAAAACAGTTTTGTTATCAGGTAAATTAATATAATACCTGATAATTTTATGTATATCACACATGTAATTACCAAAGGCTATTTTATTTTGATTAAATCTACTTAATTCTTTCCTTAAATTGGGAATTTAAAACCCAGTTTTGGAGAGGTGGTAGTTGATCAGATAATTTTATGTTGCAAGTCATGGAAGATTCTGTTGTAAACAGTCTGCTGGTATTAAAAGGAAAGGAGGAAAAGTATCATCTGCGTTATAAAGGTATTTTCAGCATGAGCTAAAAAAGATGCAAAAACAAAACAAAACAAAACAAAACAAGATGTTTTCACTATTGTTTTAGATGCTAATAGCCATCAGTCTCTTCAACAGAAGAATTTCAAAATAGTAGGGACATTTTAAACAGTCCCTACTATCCATCTATCTTTAAAGACAACTGACTTATTGGATACAGATAAAAATGACAAATTTAATTATTAACTAAATTTCCCTAAGGTGCAAATTAATCTTTAGGAGTAAGGCAGGTCTTTGGAAGTAACACAAACTTATGCAGGTCCACTGAGATTTCTTTTTATAATATTGTTGTATTATTAAAGGGAGCCTAGAAGAGTCAAAGAATTAGTTAATCTTTCTTCATGTCATTGCTACTCTTTAGAATATATACATATCAGTAGTGGAATATGTCTAACCATAATTTTTTTTTTTTCCTGGTATCCACCCAATATCCCAGCTTAATAGCTGCATTCTCAGATTTTCCTAGGACTGTCTTTATAGTAGACATTTGATTTTATTAGATTTTTTTTAAGTTATATTAAAAGATTGCTGTTTGTTTTGCCACATGCTTAAAATATTTAACAAGAAAAAATACGAATAGATGAGGATGGAAAGGAAAAAAATACAATTAAGATTATTTTAGTTTTAAAATCTAGGTCATCTTTGTCATATAATTAACTCCATTAATAAGTACAATTAGTGTTAATGTGATAAGCCAAAAAGAACTCTATAATACCTAGCCTCTGCTAATATCTTAAATAAAGCTCCCATTATCTTCACTGTCAGGACAATAAAAGCATGGTCCTAAAATCATATTCTATTCCTGACATGGCAAAATACTTGAAAGGACATAACCCTTGCATATAAATTAGATTATTTCCAGCAATGTGCCTGCATGAACCAAGGGCTACTTTGTTGAATTTCTGTAGCTACTAAAATACTGTACCACTGTCCTTTGAATTATTGTATGTTCATCACTTACATAATGAAAGAACACAGACAAATTTAAGTCCAAAAAAGAAATCAAGTGTCAAACTCTGGCTTAATATTATAATGATAAATTATATATAGATACAGAAATTCAAACTTGATTCCTCTGATCTTTCACTCACTCCCACTTTTGGAAGCAGAATATCATCCTGGAAATGGTAACTGAAGTAGTCCAATTGTTTAGACCAAAAAATGAGTTGTGAACCTTAGCAGAAAGCTAATTATACTTTCATAGCCATTATTTGGATAAAACAAATAGCTAGATGACAAATTTGTGGAGGTGAGATTTTTGACATTGTGCTAAATCTGGACATTTTGCATGTGTACTTAAGTACATGTGTTCATTTTTGTAAGAACATGAATCTCTAGTCATCATATTTAATTTTCTTTTCCTCTTGAATCATTTCCTCCCAACCACAACAGATTGGCTCAGTACTTGACTTACATTACTATGATGTCCATTACTTGTATCTGATTTGCAAAAATTCTTGATCATTTCCAGATCTATAAAAAAATAGTGCTGACAGTTTACCATGTCAAAACTCCCACTCCATTATTAACATGTCCTGCCAGATGTCCCCAGTAATGTTGTGACTACAAAATGCTCTCTTTCCTAATTTTAGAATGGAAGAACATTAACCCTTACCATAGTACCCAGTGGAAATGATGCAGAGGACAAATGAATTTTTTTTTTCTTCTGCCATTATAAAGTGTTGTCTGAAATGAAAATTTTTGAAATTGAGAGGCAAGAATGTCTTACTCCATGTTTAGTAAAATAATTGCAACAAAATTCCTGTTTGTTTAGTTGCTAAGTCATGTCTTACTCTTGCAACCCCAAAGACTGTAGCCTGCCAGATTCCTCTGTCCATGGGATTTCCCAGGCAAGAATACTGGAGTGTGTTACTATTTCCTTCTCCAGATAGTCATGTTCTTTTTCTATTTTATTAAAAAAAATATCTTTTTGCATTATCAAACAACTTACCCATTGAGAGATTATTGGAAGTTCAACACTGTTTGTTTTGAGATCAGTAAAATAGCTACCTATCAGACAAAGGAAAGATTTTGTCCTTCTAAAAGATTAATGTAGAAGTGATGGATTTTTTTCTGGAAGTCACATTTAAGAATTTATACTATCCAATGCAAAAAACTGCATCATCAAAATTCAGGAAGAATACTAAATCACAGAACTTTTAAAGAGTTCCTCTTTTTTTTTTTTGAAAGATGATCAGCTTTTGAATCGACCTTAGGCTTCCTTAAGTTTCTTATTTATCGAAGAGAAAGAATCATGTATTCATTGTGATAGGCATGTTCAGTGAATGAGACAGAGCATTCAGCTTTTTATTTCTGAGCATATTTTAGTTCATTCTGAATGATTTCATTTAGGTTTTGCTCAATGGGTAATAAATATAAGAAATAAGGAGGAACATAAGGCAACTAAGACAAATGATATAAATAAGTTTAAGAGGAAATTAGACATTTTCATTGCAAAAGAATGTTACACAGAAAATAGATTGAGTACAAAGATAAGGGCAGCAGGTGAAGCTGATTTATTACATGGAGGCAGGAAAAGGGGACATGTGGCCATTTTTCTACCGTGTAGTTTCTTATGTCTCACTGGGAGAACCTGTATTTTAAGATAATTATGTACAGTCATGAAAATGGTAACAGCTGCATTTTGGCAACTCAGCATGCAAATTACTAGCACTACTCAGGCCATGTAGGCATGAATTGATGAGACATTTGAGAGAGAAGGACTGTCAACAGCTTCTGGTTGGAAGACCTAAAGAGCACTGAGAAAGTTACTGAGATCGTGATGACCTAGTGCTGTCTGCAAAGGCCCCTGAGTCCAAAAAAACTGGGGTGATAGTTATAAAATAGCAGAGTTTACACATTTATCATTGTTACATTACCTACTTTCTCATATAGGATATATTTTCTTTAAGTTTCATTTATTGGCTTTAATATGATCTCAGTTTGAAACAGCTGCAAATGGTATATAATTAGGTCAGAATGCTTTGTTTTCAGAATTCTCAGTTGCTTACATTGGCTTATGAAAAGGTCATTGTGATAAAAGGGATCTGAATATCAAAGAGATTCCAGCTGGTTAGCTATTATTCTAATTATGTGATGGAATCAGCTATTTCCCTGCCAATATCTAAAGTTACTTATGGAAAAGTTATTCAGAGATACTGTGAAGATACTCTTTTTATATTCTTTTCATCACATGTTATAAATCCATATTTTTCAACTTCTTTGTATCTTTAGAACTTCCTGCTGAATAATGTCTGTCCATACATTCTCTCAACAGTAGTTATTGTGGGGCTATGATATACCTGTCACTATGTATAATCCTCATTATCAGGGAATCTGTAGTCTATTTTGGGAGATGAATTATACAGTAATTATAAAGCACAAGATGAACCCCTCCAAGCATATAATTCTAGTTACATTTTCTACACTTTTTAGAAACTCGGTATTTAAAATCATGAAAAATCAGAATCTGTTTTCTTCTCTGTTTTATCTCACCTATAATACTTAAATTTGCATTTTCTTCTAATCTTCCGAAAGGAAAAAGATAAACAACAAAACTCAGGACTTCCCTTGATACATGTTACTGAGCTTTAGGGTGTTGCTCTGTGACTTTCATTAAACTTAAATTAAAAATAACTGTCACATGAACCACCAATTAATGTGTAGGAGTTTTTAAAGGGTTACTTGAAGAAAGGCAGGAGAAATTAATATTTTTTAAAAATCAATTCAGTAAACAGGTAATTGACAGAAGAAGGTTGACTGTGGGTCTTACAATATAGGCAATGATTTGGTAGTGGGCAGAGCAGAAGATGAGCTCCATATTCCTTATCATAGCACACAATTACTTTGAGTTCTTATAATGGTAGGACTTATTGGGAGAATGCTGGAATAACTAGGTTAGTAAGATGACAAGACTTTTTATTTTATTTGTTTCAGGACTTTGGCTGATAATATCAGTATATAACCCTGAAAGTAAGTTTAAGACCTGTCTTCAAATGTGATTTTTTTTTTTCTGTTATTCTCTTTATAATCTGATTAAAATAATGTCTTCATTGTCTAACTCCCTCATCTTTGAGTTTTTCATGAACTCTATTTCTGGAATTCCATTCCTCTTCTTGTCTGCCAATCAGATCTCTTTCAACTTTTGATCCATCCTTCTTGAAACTCACAGCATTGGTTTCTGCTTTGTTCTTGTCTTCTTTAACTTCTTGGTGGTCCCCAGAAGTTTATGTCTGGAATTCCCTCAATCTTTCTAGGAAACAGATATATAGAATACTTAAAGACCTACTTTTTGAAGTTCTATGTTTGTAAGAATTTGCTTTGAGTATTCAGTTCAGTTCAGTCGCTCAGTCGTGTCTGACTCTTTGCGACCCCATGAATCGCAGCACGCCAGGCCTCCCTGTCCATCACCATCTCCTGGAGTTCACTCAGACTCACGTCCATCGAGTCCGTGATGCCATCCAGCCATCTCATCCTTGGTCGTCCCCTTCTCCTCCTGCCCACAATCCCTCCCAGCATCAGAGTCTTTTCCAATGAGTCAACTTTTTGCATGAGGTGGCCAAAGTACTGGAGTTTCAGCTTCAGCATCATTCCTTCCAAAGAAATCCCAGGGCTGATCGCCTTCAGAATGGACTGGTTGGATCTCTTTGCAGTCCAAGGGACTCTCAAGAGTCTTCTCCAACACCACAGTTCAAAAGCATCAATTCTTCGATGATCAGCCTTCTTCACAGTCCAACTCTCACATCCATACATGACCACAGGAAAAACCATAGCCTTGACTAGATGGACCTTAGTCGGCAAAGTAACGTCTCTGCTTTTGAAAATGCTATCTAGGTTGGACATAACTTTTCTTCCAAGGAGTGTCTTTTAATTTCATGGCTGCAGTCACCATCTGCAGTGATTTTGGAGCCCTAAAAAATAAAGTCTGACACTGTTTCCACTGTTTCCCCATCTATTTCACATGAAGTGATGGGACTGGATGCCATGATCTTCGTTTTCTGAATGTTGAGCTTTAAGCCAACTTTTTCGCTCTCCTCTTTCACTTTCATCAAGAGGCTTTTGAGTTCCTCTTCACTTTCTGCCATAAGGGTGATGTCATCTGCATATCTGAGGTTATTGATATTTCTCCCAGCAATCTTGATTCCAGCTTGTGTTTCTTCCAGCCCAGCGTTTCTCATGATGTACTCTGCATAGAAGTTAAATAAGCAGGGTGACAATATACAGCCTTGACGTACTCCTTTTCCTATTTGGAACCAGTCTGTTGTTCCATGTCCAGTTCTAACTGTTGCTTCCTGACCT
>SJYT01040248.1:124807-179674 GCA_006410635.1 Cephalophus harveyi
TATCACACTTATTTATATTTCTGATAAAGGATATCTTTAAGGTTTTGTATGTTTGGTGTATTTTGAATGAGATAAATTTCTAATTTCTAATTGAGTGTTTAAAGAAAGACACTTTATTATTTCTAAATATTTATTTTGTGTCTAGTCAATTTGCTGGAGAAGGCAATGGCAGCCGACTCCAGTACTCTTGCCTGGAAGAATCACTTTCACTTTTCACTTTCATGCATTGGAGAAGAAAATGGCAATCCACTCCAGTGTTCTTGCCTGGAGAATCCCAGGGATGGGGGAGCCTGGTGGGCTGCCATCTATGGGGTCGCACAGAGTCAAACACGACTGAAGTGTCTTAGAAGCAGCAGCAGCAGTCAATTTGCTGATCTCTTTGGTAACGTTTTAAAATTTTCTTTCAGTAAAGAGCTAGGTAATTAATGATAACTGACTCTTTTATGCTCCTGCCACATTGCCTTCTATTCATATTTGGGCTGGTATAAACACATCTGCCAGGTGTTGTCATCCAGCAGGGTCAGTATATATGCAAACATGTACAGTTTAATGACAGCGTTGGCTGTCATTAAAAGGTGCTGATTTATTATTTATGTCAACTTATAAATTTATAGTTTTAATTATTTGAACAATACAGAATATTACTGTCCCTAGATTATAATTGGATGAGTTCAGGCCAATGTCTCATTCAGACATTTTATCTCCAGCTCCTCATGGTCCTGTTAAACTTAAGCAGCTGAGTATTTATTCCTTTGAATGTGGAAGTTGTCCAGCAGATAAGCTTGTCTTTAATAGGAGACCCGTTTGAAAAATGATGAGTGGTGAGTGTTGTACTGACATAATTAGCCAGTCTCTATTACACATAAATGAGTGTCTCCATTAGATAATTAGTCACCTTCTTGTGTCATAAATTATCAGAAAAAGCAAAATCTTTTGAACTTAGATTTCTTTTTTACACTTCATCATTTAATTTACTAGCTAATACTTTCAAAAATTTATATTTTCAGAAACTTACACATATATTTTAAAAAGTAACACACAAATGGAATATATTCAGATAATGTTTTTATGCTCATTTAAATAATATATTGAATACATTGAAAATAATTTCTGTTAAGAAAACTAGTTTGTAAGGTTAGAAACTGTCTTACTTTATCAATAATGTGTGATATTCATTGGAAAATCTACCTTCTTGCCCTTGACCAAGGAAGCAAAGATACACAGAAAATATAAATTTTAAAATCTAAACTTTCTGATGTTTTTAGGATCCAATCTTAGCTTGAGAGTCTAGGACTCAAAAATTTTCTCTTCTCTTGAAGATCAGCCACATTTATAGAGGGTTGAAAACCAACATGTTCAGTATAATCTTGGAGACATTTTTCTCAATTATCTTGATTACCACTATATTCCCAAGACATAGAACCATACCTGGTACATAGCTTTATTAGTAACTATGTGGTGGGATGATGGGAGAATTAATAGAGAAAACTGAAGTACATCGGGAAGAAGATATTAGGAGAGAGAGAGATGCTTTAGTAACCAAAGGAAGGGTGAACTGCGAAACAGATGAATGGTCAGTTATGTAAAATGTCCATGAAATGTCAAGTAAAATGAAGATGAAAGTTTCATTGACTTTAGTAACTCTAATGAGAGGAAGCTTAATGGTAAAGTGTTTAAGTTAACATATGATGATTGATTGAGAAGAAAATTACTTAAAAAATGAAGACAGCTGCAATCAACAACTAATGTCCAGAATGAAACATCTTTTTTCCTCCTCAATCTCAGCAAGCAAAAATAACAACCGTTAGCCATCAACTCAAAGGTCTTTCCATAACTTGATTTCATAGAAAGTGAAATCATTTCCAGAAATGTTTCTTATTTTCTCAAAATTTGTCAGTTTTTCGAATCTCCCTGAATTTGTGCAAAACATTTTAGCCTTCCCTGGTGTGTATGACATAAGCATATATTTGGATTAGAACACTTAGCTGAGGAAACCACATAGAGAAATATGCAATAAAATTCTACTTAAAGTGCAACATATGGTGTATCATATAAGAATCAAGTTTGAGGTGAAAAGCAGAGTAGCCGTTTTTGTTCTTTTTGCTTTTCCTTTTGTGGTATGATGGTTTTCTTTTGAATTCCTTTAATCCTTGAGTACCTTTACTTATTTTTTTTTTGTGATTATATTGTATATTTTTGATTTGTGGTTACCTGAATTATATGTTGACCCATAACTGAATCTACTTACTCTAAATTGATAGTCATGAGTTCAAACACATTCTAGAGGATGTACATTTTTATCTCTCTTCCTCACACTTTGTGATTTCAGTGTAGTGTTTTACATCTTCATGCTTATCTGTTAACTGTAGTTACAATAGCTTTTACAAACTTTTTAAAAATTTTTCATTTTAATTTAGGTACTGGCTTATTTAAGTGGTCTTCACTTTCACTTTTCACTTTCATGCATTGGAGAAGGAAATGGCACCCCATTCCAGTGTTCTTGCCTGGAGAATCCCAGGGACAGGGGAGCCTGGTGGACTGCCGTCTATGGGGTCACAAAGAATCGGACATGACTGAAGTGACTTAGCAGCAGCAGCAGTCCTTTCATATGTTTTCCTTTCCTATTGTGATTTTCCATTCTTTTCACTTTAGAGAAGACATTTCAGTATTTCTTAAAGGGTAGGCATAGTATTGCTGATTTTTTTTTTTTTTTTTAGTTTTTACTTTCTGAGAAATTGTTTATCATCTGTCATTTCTTCTAAATTATAATCTTGTTGAGTTGAGTATCCTAGTTTGAATGTTTTTCCCTTTCATAACTTTGAATATATCATGACCCTTCCATCTCATCTTCAAAGTTTCTGTAGAGAAATCAACGGATTCCCCTATAGGGTTTCCCTTGTAACTGACTTTACTTTTCTCTTATTGCTTTAAGAAATCCTTTTGGAGACTTTATCCTGTTAGGGACCCTCTATGCTTCCTGTACCTGATTGTCTGTTTCCTTTAATTTTATTTCTTCTAATCCATTTTAATCGCCCCTTTCTCCTTGTCTTACCCCTCTTGTGTATAGGTTGGCACACTTTATTATCTCATTAATCTCATTTGTTGCTTTGATATGTTTTTCATTTGTCTTTCTGTCTGCTGTTTTGACTGGGTTATTTCCATTATTCTATCTTGCAGGTCACTTAGTTCTTCCATATTATTTAGGCTGTGATTCATTCAGTTCAGTCGCTCAGCCGTGTCCGACTCTTTGCGACCCCATGGACTAGTAGCCTACCAGGCTCCTCCCTCCATGGGATTCTCCAGGCAAGAGTACTGGAGTGGGTTGCCATTTCCTTCTCCAGGGGATCTTCCCGACCCAGGGATTGAACCCAGGTTTCCTGCATTCCAGGCAGACGTTTTAACCTCTGAGCCACCAGGGAAGCCCAGAACTCTAATTACATGTCTTGTTCTCTAGCTCATTGCTTCTAGATTAAGTTTTTTTTTTTATCTTGGCTATTGAATTGTTTAATTTTTATTAGTTCCTAATTCCTTATAGTGATCTGCATTTCTGTTGATTACTTTTCTTAATTCCTTCAGCATTTTTATTCCCTCCTTTTTAAACTCTGAGTCAAATTCTTCTAATTTTGCTCATTGTGGTTTATTTATTTATTCATTATTGTTGGCCGCACTGGATCTTCATTGCTTTGAGTGGCATTCTCTAGTTGAGGCAAGCAGAGCAGGGGCTGCTTTTATTGTGGTGCACTCTCATTGTGGTCGCTTCTCTCATGGAGCACAGGCTCCAGGTGCGTGGGCTTCAATAGTTGCAGCAGCAGGCTCAGTAGTTGTGGTTTGAGGGTTTCTAGAACACAGGCTTGGCATCTATGGTCCAGAGGCTAAGTTGTTCCACGGCATGTGGAGATCTTCCCAGACCAGGGATCAAACCCGTGTCTCCTGCCTTGGCATGTGGATTCTTACCCACTGCACCACCAAGGAAGTTCACTCATTGTGATTTTGTAAGAGTTAGGTGATTGTAGTTTATAGTTTATATTCTGTTGAAATCTTTATATATGGAAATGTTTAAAACTTAAAAGCATTCTTATGAAGATAAAATTAAATATATTGTATTTAATATGTGTGTCTGTTAGTCATTCAGCTGTGTCTGACTTTGTGACCCTGTGGACTGTGGCCCACCATGCTCCTCTGTCCATGAAATTCTCCAGGCAAGAATATTTAATATAATTAAATGAATTAATTTATATTGCCATGGGAAATTAGAAATTCCAGATCCTGTGTGCAATTTAGCATTTGAGACTTTTCTAATATTTTGGTTTTGTTTCCTTTTGGGTTTTATTTTGTTTTAGTTACCAGACATGTATCATACTATCTCTTTCAGAGTTCATTTTTAAAATCAGTTTTCCCTATCAGTAGTGTTTCAGTTTTGGGAAAAGTTCTCTCATCAGGCTTTCTTCCTTATTATTCTGTAGTATTTATCTGTTTTGCCAGAATTTATAGCCTTCTAAAATTTATGCTTTGAACACCTAATGATTGAAGATACTTTCAGGTTTTATAGGCACTCTACTGCAGAGGGAGTATGTGGCCTTTATCCAACCAAAGAGAGACAACATTATTATTTCCATCACCAGATAGTTGTATGTCTTGGCCAATTCACTTAGCCTTTTCAAACCACAATTTTTTTCATAAGCAAAATGTCAGTAATAGCATTTAATTCTTACTGTAGTTTAATGATATAAAACAGTATTTAATTTTTTTAATATAAATTTAACATACAAGCACTCAGTTCATTTCTTTACTCAGACTGCTGGCCTACTTCCTCCTCCTAACATATTGCTATACTTTGCCTCTTATTTCATTAGTTTTTTGTGTTTTTTCTTCAGAGATAATCATTTCCATATCACTATCCACTTCATTCCCAAGGATGCACTATGCCTTCATTGCTTGCCTGCCTTATCTTCCCTATGCCCCATACGAATATGCTAATTCCTTTCTGGAACTAATGTAAATATTCTATAAATGCATGTCTTTTATTAGATATCATCTTTCCCTGATTCCTTTCCTCTTAATGTCAAGGACTATGTTTTATTTGTCTTTATATTTGCAGCTCATTATGTAATGTCTGCAGAGTATAATTACTTAATAGATTAGATAGCATCATGCTGTAAAGTTATTGAGATCATAGGTTTTGTAACTGGATATATGTGGGCTGAAATCAGGAATCTTCCACTCAGCTATGTGAAGTGGGACAGTTATTAACATTATTTTGTCAACTTTAAAACTGGTATAATGATATTTGTTTAACAGAATTGTTTAATTAAATATGAAATGTTTATAAAGCTTTTAGTATACTGTCTGAAAGTCTAAGTGCTTATAAAATGCTCTGTTACTCTTTTATGGTGAAAGAATGAACAATTAAATTTAAAATGGTTTGTTGAAAACTTCTATTCATGATACATATAAGGGTACAAACTAATGAGAATATAAAATATTCTCCCAAAGTCATATCTTCATCATGATATCTCCTTTTACTACTTCCCAAACATCAAAACTTTGAAGAAATTTTCTAAATTCCTCTCCTTCATATCCCTTCAGTAAGAGACATCAGTCTCATACATTCACTCATTCAATGGAATGGGTCTAGACAGTGATTGAAATTATAAATATTACCTTCATTTTAGACAACAAAGCTTGCATAATAAATTGGGCATACTAATATGCTTCATTTTATTTCTACAAATATTATTCAACATTTTCCTTGTGTTTAGTCCTATTCAGTTCAGTTCACTTCGGTCGCTCAGTCATCTCCAACTCTTTGCGACCCCATGAATCACAGCACGCCAGGCCTCCCTGTCCTTCACCAGCTCCTGGAGTTCACCCAAACTCATGTCCATCAAGTTGGTGATGCCATCCTGCCATCTCATCCTCTGTTGTCCCCTTCTCCTCCTGCCCCCAATCCCTCCCAGCATCAGAGTCTTTTCCAATGAGTCAACTCTTTGCATGAGGTGGCCAAAGTATTGGAGTTTCAGCTTCAGCATCAGTCCTTCCAATGAACACCCAGGACTGATCTCCTTCAGAATGGACTGGTTGGATCTCGTTGCAGTCCAAGGGACTCTCAAGAGTCTTAACACTACAGTTCAAAAGCATCAATTCTTCAGCGCTTAGCTTTCTTCACAGTCCAACTCTCACATCCATACATGAACAGTGGAAAAACCATAGCCTTGACTAGACAGATCTTTGTTGACAAAGCAATACTCTTTATTTTAAGGAAGTTAACCCTAATAAAAGGTAGTTTATGAAATATATTTCAGAGCTAATTTTGTAGAACCAGGCATTACTCTAGTAGTTCAGAGTAGTAAGCAATTGATTAGGTTGAAGTATGTGAATAAGGCACAGTTCAAAATAGAGGACTTAAAGACTTGATTCAGAGAAACTTGGTGTGCCTCACACATAAAATAGATTTAATCATTTGTCCTTTTTATTGAAGGCCTTACTTACTAAAAGCCAAAGAATAATAATGCTTCATCTGAAAGAATCTACCAGAATATTTAGACTCCATGGTACTTGAAGAAAATATGACTCAAACACTTTATTAATGTTTTAAATTTAAGCTTGGCAGGCAGCCACTGTATCAGTGCTTGAAATACTTCTTCACTTATTATGATTTTGAAAATTAGCTTTTAATAAGAAGGGAAAAAACCTATAACATTATTTGTTAGGCAGAACTTCTCATTAATCACAAATATGTTCACTAGCTTCCTATAGGAGATGGATATATCTATCTGTCTATCTATCTCTCTATATATATGTCTTATTTTTATTAGTTTTAATTGTGTAGCTGCTTTAAATATTGTGTTAGTTTTGCTGTACAGCAAAGTGAATCAGCTATCAAAATGTGGTGAATATAGATTAGGAAAATGTTTGGGGTAAGACCCCTTTCTTTCTGCCTTAACCACAGGAGGATTTGATGAAGATTTGTGTAGATCTATAGTCTTTCCCTTGATATTTATGATTCTTCAGAGAGTGAAACATCCAAGTTATACTTATAGAATTTATTTCTGACTGATCTGATGTATTTAATTAAGCACATATATATAACTTAATGCAGCCTTGCAAAACATTTTCAAATATAATTAGACCTCAAAATCATATTAAATTCATAGGCATTGAAGCGTTCCAAACTGAGTTATTCAGATACTTTGCTCTTTATGTCCATCTGTGTATCTACACATACACATACATACACACACACACACACACACACACACACACACACACGTATCTAGTTTTTTTCTTTTTCTGCCCTTGGCTGCTGTCCTTGCAAAGACATCTCCTGGATCTGCAGCCCACACTGGTCAACACTCTGTGTCCTAACACCAGTTTCTGTCCAGTTATTTTGATCTCATGTGTTTAACCAAATGCTGTTTATATTCAGCATTTAGCAAATCAGCCAGGTCCTCAAGGACTGTTTCTTCTAGAATATTTCTCTCCTTCTAATCCCAGAAGGATGTGTTTCACAACTATATTAACTGCTAAGACTTAAAAAACATACACTTACTGTCTATGCCACAGTTAACACATGTATTCTCAGCTTTTTTTTTTTTCATGTTTATTTGTATACAACTTTTAAAGGTTACACTTCATTTACAGTTACTACAAAACATTGGCTATATTCCCTGTGTTGTACAATACTTCCTTGTAGCCACTGTACACTGAAGTTTGTACCTCCTCCTCCCCTACCCCTATATTGTACCTCTCCTTTCCAGCTCCCTACTGGGAACCACTAGTTTGTTCTCCATATATGAGTCTGCTTCTTTTTTATATTCACTAGTTTGTAGTGCTTTTAAGATTCTATATATAAGTGATATCATAGCATATTTGTTCTTCATCTGACTTGTTTCACTTAGTAGAAAAGTGAAAGAAAGTGTTAGTCACTCAGTCATATCTGACTTGTAGGAACCCCATGGACTGTAGCTCCTCTCTCCATAGGATTTTCCAGGCAAGAATATTGAAGTCGATTGCCATTCCTTTCTCCAGGGGATCTTCCTGACTGAGGGGTAGAACCCAGGTCTCCTGAATTGCAGGCATATTCTTTACCATCTGAAGCCGCCAGGGGCTTCATTTCACTCAGTACAGTGCAATCCAAGTCCATCAATAATGCTGCAAATGGCAAATTTCAATTTTATGGCTGAGTAGTAGTCCATTTGTGTGTGTATTTATGTGTGTTACGTATACATTATTTGTATATATATATAATATAATATAATACATATATATTATATATATATATACAAATAATGTATACGTAATGTATATATGATGTTGTTGTTCAGTCACTCAGTCATGTCCAATTCTTTGCAACCCCATGAACTGCAGCATGCTAGGCTTCCCTGAGCTTGTTCAAACTCACGTCCATTGAGTTGATTATGCCATCCAACCATCTCATCCTCTGTCACCTCTTCCTCTTGCCCTCAATCTTTCCAGAATTGGGGTCTTTTCCAACAAGTCTGCTCTTCACATCAGGTGGCCAAAATATTGGAGCTTCAGCTTCAGTCCTTCCAATGACTATTCAGGACTGATTTCCCTTAAGACTGACAGGTTTGATCACCTTGCAGTCCAGGGGACTCTCAAGTGTCTCTCAAGTGTCTTCACAGTTCAAAATTATCAATTCTTTGGCACTCAGCCTTCTTTATGGTCCAACTCTCACATCTGTATATGACTACTGGAAAAATCATAGTTTTGAGTATATGGACATTTGTCAGCAAAGTGATGTCTCTGCTTTTTAATACTCTGTCTAGGTTTGTCATGGAGAAGGCAATGGCACCCCACTCCAGTACTCTTGCCCGGAAAATCCCATGGATGGAGGAGGCTGATAGGCTGCAGTCCATGGGATTGCGAAGAGTAGAACACGACTGAGAGACTTCACTTTCAATTTTCACTTTCATGCATTGGAGAAGGAAATGGCAACCTACTCCAGTGTTCTTGCCTGGAGAATCCCAGGGACAGGGGAGCCTGGTAGGCTGCCGTCTATGGGGTCACACAGAGTCGGACACGACTGAAGCGACTTAGCAGCAGCAGCAGCACCAGCAGCAGCAGCAGGTTTGTCATAGCTTTTCTTCCAAGGAGCAAGTGTCTTCTAATTTCAAGGATGCAGTCGCCATCTGCAGTGATTTTTCAGCCCAAGAAAATAAAGTCTGTCACTGTTTCCATTCTTTCTCCATCTATTAGCCATGAAGTGATGGGACCAGTTGACATGATCTTACTTTTTTTAATGCTGAGTTTTAAGCCAGCATTGTCTCTCTCCTCTATCACCTTCATCAAGAGGCTCTTTAGTTCCTTTTCACTTTCTGCCATTAGTCGTATCATCTACATATTTGAGGTTGTTGATATTTCTCTTGGCAATCTTGATTCCAGTTTGTGCTTCATCCAGCCTGGCATTTTATATAATATACTCTGAATAGAAGTTAAATAAGCAGGGTGACAATATACAACCTTGACATACTTCTTTCTCAATTTTGAACCAGTCTGCTGTTCCATGTAAGGTTCTAAATTCTGCTTCTTGACCTGCATATAGGTTTCTCACGGGGCAGGTAAGGTGGTCTGGTATTCCTATCCCTTTAAAAATATTCCACAGTTTCTCGTGATCCATACAATGTTCATAGCAACATCATCTGCAATTGCCAAGATATGGCAGCAGCCCGAATGTCTATCAGCAGATACATGGACAAAGATGTGGCACGTGTGTGCATGGTTGGTTCCATATCTTGGCAATTGTAGATGCTGCTGTTGCTATAAACATTAAGTGCATGCATTTTTTCCAAATTAGAAAGAATTTTGTTTCTTTTGGATATATACCCAGGATTGGAATTACTGGGTCAGATGGTACTTCTATTTTTAGTTTTTCAGAGACCTCCATATTGATTTCCACAGTGGCTGGGCCAATTTACATTCCCACCAACAGTGTAGAAGGGTTCTGTTTTCTCCATATCCTTATTGACACTTGTTTGTGTTTTTTTCGATGACAGTCATTCTGACAGGTGTGAGGTATTGCCTCATTGTAGCATTGATTTGCATGACGCTTTTTTCCCCCCATGAGTTAGCTCTTTTTTTTTTTTAATATTTGTTATGATATTTCCCTGATGATTAATGAAGTTGAGCATTTTTTCATGTTCCTTTTGGCCATCTGCATTCCCTCTTTGGAAAAATGTCTATTTAGTTTTTCTGCTTGTTTTTTAATTAGGTTTTTATTTATTAAAAAATTTTTTTTTTGGTTTTGAGTTGTATGAGCTATTTGTATGTGTTGGATATTAACCCCTTATCAGTCATATCATTTACAAATATTTTATCCCATTTAGTTGGTTGTCTTTTTGTTCTGTTGATTGTTTCCTTTACTATGCAAAATTTTTAAGTTTAAGTAGGTTACATTTCGGAGAAGACAATGGCAACCCACTCCAGTACTCTTGCTGGAGAACCCCATGGATGGAGGAGCCTGGTGGGCTGCAGTCCATGGGGTCACTAAGAGTCGGACACGACTGAGCGACTTCACTTTCACTTTTCACCTTCATGCATTGGAGAAGGAAATGGCAAGCCATTCCAGTGTTCTTGCCTGGAGAATCCCAGGGACAAAGGAGTCTGTTGAGCTTCTGTCTATGGGGTCGCACAGAGTCAAACACAACTGACGCGACTTAGCAGCAGCAGGTTCCATTTGTTTATTTTTGTTTTTATTTCCTTTATTTTAGAGGATAAATCTAAAAATATTTCACTGCTACTATTTTTTTTTAACCTTTCTCACATCACTGAAAAACTTTGAGAGAGGTCAAGTTCCTCTTTGCTCTCTTTGGTACCTAACATATAGTTAAAGCTCTTTTCCTCAAAACAGCTCCATGTTGCCTTCATTCCAGTTAATTCTCTAGTAAGTATTCAAGATACTTAAGATCTGTTTCTGTTTACTTGTTTGGGTTTCTGTCTAACTTTTCCATTCCACAGTAGTTTGGGTCACATTACTTTCAATTTCACAGATTTGTCATTCTCCATTTTTCTACATGGCCTTTGCTCAGGCTACTCCTTACTGAGGCATCCTTCATTAGTTGGCTCTGCACCATTCATTAAGGCTGTTTTTTTCTTGATACTTATGTCCATTTTCTAAAGATATCACGTGTCACCTTTAATTCTGAAATTAATTGAAATTAATTTGTTTTAGAGAATTTTGTGACAGCTCTTGAGATAATTGGAAACCAATTGAACCTTGAATTGTATATACTGGAAAAAGAAGGCTATGTTTACAGATTTAATCCCTGCCAACAAAAATATATTTTAAATGAAAAAGCAAATCTTGTGTATAGATAATCTTTGAAATACCCTTTATTAAATCTTAGTACTGTTTCTGGGTAGGGAGGCTTGAAGAAGACCTGTGGGCCTTGGTTCTTGCTAAGGACACAATCTGAGGTCTAACCCATGGCAAAAACAAGTTTATTAAGGAAAGAAGAGAAATAACAGAAAGAATGCCTCAAGGCAGAGGTAGACCAAGCCAGGAGAGGCACTGGCCTGATAATGATGAGGTAGGTGATTTTTTTCAAGACAGTTCAGTTCGGTCACTCAGTCTTGTCTGACTCTTTATGACTCCATGGACTGCAGCATGCCAGTCCTCCCAGGCCATCACCAGCTCCCACAGCCTACTCAAACTTAAGTCCTTTGAGTTGGTGATGCCATTCAACAATCTCATCCTCTGTGGTTCCCTTCTACTCCTACCTTCAATCTTTCCCAGCATCAGGGTCTTTTCAAATGAGTCAGCTCTTCACATCAGGTGGCCAAAGTATTGGAGTTTCAGCTTCAGCATCAGTTCTTCCAATGGATATTCAGGACTGATTTCCTTTAGGATGGACTAGTTGGACCTCCTTGCAGTCCAAGGGACTCTCAAGAGTCTTCTCCAACACCACAGTTCAAAAGCATCAATTCTTCAGCCCTCAGCTTTCTTTATAGTCCAACTCTCACATCCATACATGACTACTGGAAAAACCATAGCTTTGACTAGACAGGGCTTTTACATATTCATCTAGGCAGGCTTGGACTGACAGATTTATTGATAATTGCAAGCTACATAACATCAGATCTATGTCTTTCCCATAATCCTGTTTGTTGTAATCAGATGTCTCTATGTATAGAATATTTACGAACCCTTAGTAGGCTCCACTGTGCTTCCCTGGTGGCTTTAGTTGGTAAAGTGTCTGCCTGCAATACAGGAGACCTGGGTTTGATCCTTGGGTGGGAAGATCCCCTGGAGAAGGAAATGGCAACCCACTCCAGTACTCTTGCCTGGAAAATCCCATGGATGGAGGAGCCTTGTAGGCTATGGTCCATGGGGTTGCAAAGAGTCAGACAGGACTGAGCAACTTCATTCTCATAGTAGGCTCCTGGCTGCCTAAGGTCACTTGAGTACACAGCTGTGCATCAAGGGCTTGAGCGCCAGAGTTGGAGAAGCCTCAGTGGTTAGTTTGCATTCACTGTGTGCCTAGGACACATGGAGTTGAAAAAGTATCTGTGGTTATTTTGTAGCATATCTGTGAGCTCTCTTGGTTGCACTGGTACATGTCTGGGATGGGGTTTAGGATCAACCTGAATCTTTTTTGGCTGGGCCACCCCTCCTTGCTCATACTTAACTTCCTACCAAACAATACTGGGATGGAAGAAATACACATTTAAACGTAACTAAGTTTGATTTTCAGCTCTACCATTTATCATGTCTATGACTTTGGACAATTTTGTATTCTAATTTGTGTAAAACAGTTGCTTACTGGCAACTTTATGTATTTAACCAAAGACTTAACACATCCCAAGAACATAGTAATAATTCAATATTAGGATAGTCATATTTTCGGTAGTCATTCCCATATTAAACTAAATTCTTACTACTCTATCTGGTTCACTGTGTATATGTCCTTTTTTATCAACTCTGCTGTAAGTTATTTAATAAACCAAAACTTTGGTTTGTTAAGCTTTGTCATTTGTCTTTCTCCATCCATTACTCCTAACTGCCAACCATTCTTTGCCCAGAAGTGAATGTATAATTAATACTGCTTGCATGAATATAAAAGGAATGTGTACGTGGCCATATTGTTAAAAATAAGCTTTATGTTTTACTAGAACTTTAAATTCTTATAAGGCATACACATTTTATTGAAACATTAACAAATATATATCTTACTGGTCACTTTCTTTCCTCTGGTTTGGGCTGATATTTATAGATTAACTGTTATAATCTTATACGTGAAAAAACTCAAAGATATTATTTAAAACTTAAATCCACAGGACAGGAACATGTATATAGGGAAAGCTTAGCCATCTCAAAAATTTTGGATCATTAAAAAAAATGTATGCTATAAATAATTTTTCTACCTATTGTAAGTGCATAAACTTCTGGAGAGCAGATTTATACAACATGTGCATGGGAAGAGGCATATCTTTTTCAAAAGAGCCCATTATGTAATAGTCAATAGAAAAGAATAAAGAGCTACAAGAAAGTTGGAGGAAGGGGACAAGTTAATACAACTTACGTGAATCATGGAATGTCTCATGTCAAAAATAAGAAATTAATCAAAGTCCAAAGTGCATTTATAGAAATGTATGCTGTTATACTTTGATAACTTCACATTTCAGCTACTCTCTGAGAATACACATTATTGATGTTTCTCCCAATGTGCTATATAACTTTCACTTATCATCACATGTGATGCTCAAAATATGTATAGTGGCATGGCATCCATTCTTCTTTCAATATCTTCTTAAAAACTATTTGCATCTGCTTCTGTGTTAGCACTCAGAATCCTCTGTAAAGTACATTTTTGACTTTAGACTTTATGGTAAACAATCAAAATGTCTTTAGTTAATCCAACTGATATTTCAATGCAGTAAAACCCCAGAAATGGAGCCACCAATTATTGCAACAATTGCATACTACTTGTAACAGTATATTGTACATGTTTTCATATAGTCATAACTCATGTTTCTTATGTATATATGTTCTCTTTTAAGAAAGTAGATTTTCATTTCAATATTAGGTAGACACTGAATTTTCATGGAGAGTTATTCAATTTTAACATTTTTACCAAGGCTTAGTTTCTTCTTCTGTTGTAAAAAGTCATCCCCTCATTACTTTATAAAAAGTGGCTCACTGATAGAAGCAGTAATAACTATGAATGTGAATTACTGCTGTCTTAAAGCATTTGTAAGAGATTATATACTAGTGGATTCAAAGTGTAATTAGGCATATTTAATCACATAAAATTATAGTTCTTTAATTCCTTTCAAGTGGAACATTAATGACCACTGGATCCATGAGTAAGTAAATAGAGAATAGAAGAAGGTGGCAGGGCAATGATGTTACAAAAGGAGGAGAGGCAAAATCTGAACACTGCAGTTTCCATTTAGTCAGGCCACCTTTCTGGCCAACATTTCACTTCAAAAGTCTATTAATGATTGAATGAGCAAGAAGCTAGACTTTATTCTCTAAAACAAAAAATCTAGCAATTGCATTGTTTTATAAAAAAGTTCAACAGCAGAAGCTTAAACACACTTTTGACATATTTCCTTTTTCTTTCAAAGTTTGTATATGAACATTATTTTTCTTGTATCAGAGGGACTTAAGTGTGACACCAGCTCCCTGTCTTCCCTGACTTTGTTAAACAGAGGAGTGAATGGGTGAGCTGAAGAGAGAATACTGGAAAACAGAGACACTGATGTCTCAGGACTGAATTTGTATTTTGGCTACTTTTATTAACATGAATGTCTTATTCTTATGAAATTGAATGTATACCATATAAATTATTATTGAATTAATACTGCATGAAATAAACTATACAGTATAAAGAATGGCTTAGAATTTTTCTGACTTCCTTACATAAAAAATGAAACTTTTATGTAAATATCACATGGAAAGTAAAAAAGCTGACAGGATTATGAATCTCTTAATGAATGGGCTTTTATATCTTGGGAAAAGCCTCTTATCTAACTAATACTATTTTTAGTGATTGCAGTAGAACTGTCAAATTTTTAAAAATATATTGATGTTAAAAACTAAGTGTGAGAAAATTGTTTTAAATTAATTCCTTGATAATGCATATTTTTTAACAAAAGGAGTTAAAAATGCCTCACTTACTGTCCTCAATTCAAATGACACTATCTGAGATATATTAGTAAAAATTCTTGTCTGATGGTCAACTAGGAAGGTGAGTTTTCCTGGTAACGTCATAGCCTCTTGAATTCCCTTTATTGTCTTAGAAGGTCAGTTGGAAGGCAATGCGTGGAGAATGATGGGAAATTTAAATTTAAATATGTGCATATTGGTCAAATGGGTTTCCCAGGTGGTGCTAGTGATAAAGAATCTGCCTGCCAATGCAGGAGACAAGAGACCTGGGTTCAGTCCCTGGGTCAGGGAAGGTACCCTGGAGGAGAGCATGACAACCCGCTCTAGTATTGTTGCCTGGAGAATTCAATGGACAGAGGAACCTGGGGAGTTACAGTCCACGGGCCTCACAAAGAGTCGGACATAAGTGAAGTGACTTAACACACACATATTGCTCAAATATCATAATAGGAAGCTGAATGTAAAAGTTAAATCAGAGACAGACATATAAGAATGTGTCCTTGGGTAACTGTCCATTGCTTTTCTTATGTGTCCATATATGTTCTTGCCATCTTTCTGTCAATGGATTCCAGTAAACATATTCTTGTAGGCTATGCAAGGTTTGTCATCACCAGCAGTATTAGACCTTCTTCTTGTTGTTGTTTAGTCTCTAAGTTGTGTCTGACTCCTTTACTCCCCCAAGGACTGTAGCCCACCAGGCTCCTCTGTCCATGAAATTTTCCAGGCAAGAATACTAGAGCAGGTTGTTACTACTTTCTCCCCCAGCCCAGTGATAAAACCTACATCTCCTGCATTAGCAGGCAGATTCTTTACTACTGAGCAACCAGGGAAGCCCTTTGTTGTTGAGTCAGTCAAAGAATATAATCAATCTGATTTCAATATTGACTATCTGGTGATGTCCATGTATAGAGTCTCCTCTTGTGTTGTTGGAAGAGGGTATTGCTATGACCAGTGCATTCTCTTGGCAAAACTCTGTTAGCTTTTTACCTGCTTCATTTTGTACTCCAAGGTCAAACTTACCTGTTACTCCAGATGTCTGTTGACTTCCTACTTTTGCATTCCAATTCCCTATGATGAAAAGGACATCTCTTTTGGTGTTAGTTCTAGAAGGTCTTGCAGGTCTTCATAGAACCGTTCAGCTTCTTCAGCATTACTGGTTGGAGCATAGACATGTATTACTGTGATATTGATTAGTCTGTCTTGGGAGCAAACTGAGATCATTCTGTCATTTTTGAGATTGCACCCAAGTTCTGCATTTCAGACTCTTCTGTTGACTATGAGGGCTGCTTCATTTATTCTAAGGAGTTCTTACCCACAGTAGTAGATATAATGGTCATCTGAATTACATTCACCCATTTCAGTCCATTTTAGTTCACTAATTCCTAAACTGTCAATGTTCACTCTTGCCATCTCATATTTGACCATATCCAATTTACCTTTGATTCATGGACTTAACATTCCAGGTTACTATGCAATATTGTTCTTTACAGCATCAGAATTTATTTCACCATCAGACACATTCACAAATGGGTGTCATTTCCACTTTGGCTCAGATTCTTCATCCTTTCTGGAGCTATTTCTCTGCTCCTCTCCAGTAGCATAGTGGTCACCTACCAACCTGGGGTTGGAGGGGGGATGGTGGTCGCTCATCTTTCAGTGTCGTATCTTTTTGCCTTTTCATAGTGTTCATGGGTTCTTAAGGCAAGAATACTGATGAGATTTGCCATTCCCTTCTCCAGTGGACTACATTTTGTCTGAAGTCTTCCACCATGACCTGTCCGTCTTGGGACTTCCTGCACAGCATGGCAGTTTCATTGAATTACACAAGGCTGTGATTCTTTGGTTAGTTTTCTGTGATTGTTGCTTTTGTTCTGGAGGCCTTGGGATTGAAATTCTTGCTTCTTCTGTCTTCCCTCTGATGGATGAGGATAAGAGGCTTGTGTAAGCTTCCTGATGGGAGTCACAGCTTGTGAGGATAACTGGATCTTGCTCTTGTGAGCAGGGCCATACTTAGTAAACCTTTAATTCAATTATCTGCTTATGGGTAGGACTATTCTCTCTACCTTTAGTTTGGCCTGAGGCTGCCCAGTCCTGGAGTCTTAAGTCTCTATAGTAGTGCTGTAGGCTATTTGGTAGGGCTAATGGTGATCTTCTGCAAGAGTACTTATGAAAACATGCCAAGCCTCCCAGGACTGCTGCTGCCAGTACCCCTGACCCTGCAACAGGCAACTGTTGACCCATGCCTCCCCTGGAGACTCTCCAACATTCACAGGCAGGTCTGGCTCTGTCTCTTGTGGGGTCACTGATTCTTTTGCCTGGGTCCTGGTGTGCATGAGGTTTTGTTGTAAAGGTTTTAGGTCCCACATGAGACTTCCCATCCTGGAGATCCAGCAAAGGGACTGGGAAATCCTAGGGAATTTCACTGAAAGTCAGCAAGATTTGTTTATAGAACTTCTATACGACTGGGGAAACAGACTCTTGGAGGGCACTAGCAAAAGCTTTCTCAGTGTCACTCTTCAAATCATTAACTCATGTGATCATGGATGTCTTCAGACAAATATGAAATGTCTAGCTGAAAAAACAGAAGAAATAAAGTTGTTAAGCTGACTTAGAAGATTACACTAGTGAGTCCTCCATTGTCATTCTAATTCTGTTCCTAGTAATTTTTCTTGTTTCTTCTGTGTGAGCCACTCTATAAACTGTGTTTATTTCTGAAAAAACCTGGCATCATTTTAGTTCAGATTATTTTTAAGTGCTATTCCTCCAGTCTTGGATTGTATTCCTTCAGATATATTCATAACTCACCCTCTCAGTTTAAATCTATACAGAAATATTACATAATGGAGTCCTTTACCCATTCTTTAAAAATTTGCAATGTCTTCACTCTTGAAAAGAACAGATTCCTCCTTAGTGCCTTTAAGGGACCAGACCAGATCCATGACAGCCTCAATAGATCAGTTTAGTTCAGTCGCTCAGTCGTGTCCGACTCTTTGCGACCCCAAGAATCACAGCACGCCAGGCCCCCCTGTTCATTACCAACTCCCGGAGTTCACTCAGACTCACGTCCATCGAGTCCGTGATGCCATCAAGTCATCTCATCCTTGGTCGTCCCCTTCTCCTCCTGCCCCCAATCCCTCCCAGCATCAGAGTCTTTTCCAATGAGTCAACTCTTTGCATGAAGTGGCCAAACTACTGGAGTTTCAGCTTTAGCATCATTCCCTCCAAAGAAATCCCAGGGTTGATCTCCTTCAGAATGGACTGGTTGGATCTCCTTGCAGTCCAAGGGACTCTCAAGAGTTTTCTCCAACACCACAGTTCAAACGCATCAATTCTTCGGCGCTCAGCCTTCTTCACAGTCCAACTCTCACATCCATACATGACCACAGGAAAAGCCATAGCCTTGACTAGACGGACCTTAGTTGGCAAAATAATGTCTCTGCTTTTGAAAATACTATCTAGGTTGGACATAACTTTTCTTCCAAGGAGTAAGTGTCTTTTAATTTCATGGCTGCAGTCACCATCAGCAGTGATTTTGGAGCCCCCCAAAATAAAGTCTGACACTGTTTCCCCATCTATTTCCCATGAAGTGATGGGACCAGATGCCATGATCTTCGTTTTCTGACTGTTGAGCTTTAAGCCAACTTTTTCGCTCTCCTCTTTCACTTTCATCAAGAGGCTTTTTAGCTCCTCTTCACTTTCTGCCATAAGGGTGGTGTCATCTGCATATCTGAGGTTATTGATATTTCTCCCGGCAATCTTGATTCCGGCTTGTGTTTCTTCCAGTCCAGCGTTTCTCATGATGTACTCTGCATATAAGTTAAATAAACAGGGTGACAATATACAGCCTTGATGTACTCCTTTTCCTATTTGGAACCAGTCTGTTGTTCCATGTCCAGTTCTAACTGTTGCTTCCTGACCTGCATACAGATTTCTCAAGAGNTGTTTCTTCCAGTCCAGCATTTCTCATGATGTACTCTGCATATAAGTTAAATAAGCAGGGTGACAATATACAGCCTTGACGTACTCCTTTTCCTATTTGGAACCGGTCTGTTGTTCCATGTCCAGTTCTAACTGTTGCTTCCTGACCTGCATACAGATTTCTCAAGAGGCAGGTTAGGTGGTCTGGTATTCCCATCTCTTTCAGAATTTTCCACAGTTTATTGTGATCCACAGTCAAAGGCTTTGGCATAGTCAATAAAGCAGAAGTAGATGTTTTTCTGGAACTCTCTTGCTTTTTCCATGATCCAGAGGATGTTGGCAATTTGATCTCTGGTTCCTCTGCCTTTTCTAAAGCCAGCTTGAACATCAGGGAGTTCACGGTTCACGTATTGCTGAATAAACAAAAAATAAACATCCAAATATATGTGAATATCAGACAAATCAGACTTTTAAACTTTATACATCATAGAAGGGAAGGTATAAATGATAAATGAATAATACCAGTTCAGTACTTGATAAGACCTAATAATACAGTCTCAATAGTTTTAAAAACTATACAAGAAAATAGGCAAATCCACATCATCTTTCTCCATTTTCATGTCTGAAATTCAAACATCTCTAAGGACGCTGAAGATTTGATAAAAGAAAATTCACTGGATAGACTTTATAGGACCCTGCTCTACTCACTTCCCATCTCTTCTAAGCACATTGCAGTGTCCTGCTCTTTCCCCCAGATATGCTTCAGGAGGAGACACCAAAGATGAGCGCTAGTGTTCATGACATGGAGAGGTGATGGATCTGAGTTTCTAAAACAATGAAATAAAAGGACCTGGTGTCATAGCACAGGGAGGACTGTTCAATATTCTACAATAATCTAAATGGGTAAGCAATTTGACAAACATAGATACATGTATAGGTATAGCTGAGTCACTTTGCTGTAAATCTGAAACTAACACAACATTGTTAATCAACTATGCTCCAAGATAAAATAAAAATTTTAAAAACGAAAAATGTGGCCTTGTGTGATATATTAATTGCTGGTTATCCTGATATTGATAGTCTCTTTTGCTTTATATTTTGGATGTATGCTGGAAATTGTTCGTAACAAAACAAAAAAAAAATATAATCTCAAATCTAGTTTTGTGATGGGGATATAGATAGATTAAAACTCTTAAAATATATAATGATAAAATTCTGTAGAATATTTAGGATTTACATCAACAATCTTATGAATGAGGATTTTATTGGACCAGTACTATTAGCTAAAGATATATCTTGGAGTAATAACCTGAGATTCCCAAAGATCTTCATTTCTATATAATTTGAATAAAAATGCAAAAGAAACAATTCAACAAGCAAGTTCACATATTTGGTGACTATGGGTAATGTAGTCATTACATTTGCTAATTTTATAAAGCAATGACAATGCTGTTTCGTCTTGTGTCTTAATATATGTGTGGTATTATTTTAATATACTGAGTCAAAACTAACAATTTGATAACATTCTTCCAAGTCTCATAGGTGAATTATAAAAGGAAAAAAATAGTCAATAGGCAAAATGATTTGTTAATTTAAAGTGCTCACTAATTGATCAGAGAATACGGATATGTTACATACCCGTGACCAAAATGTCTACGCTATTTGGCAAATAACTTCTCTTGAGTCACTCTTCTTACTGCTTTTTAAACGTATCCTCCGCCAATGGATTTCCTCAACCCAGTTCTGAAACCTGCATTTTCTGAGTCGCCTGCACTACAAGCAGATCCTTTACCATTGAGCCACTGGAAAAGGCTCTTTAACAGTTATAAAAATTGTAAATCACTATGCTGAACACCAGGCTTCCCTGGTGGTTCAGACACTAAAGAATCTCCCCGCAATGTGGAAGATCTGGGTACGATCCCTGAGTTGGGAAGATACCCTAAAGAGGGGCATGTCAACCCACTTGAGTTTTCTTGCCCAGAGAATCCCCATGGGACAGAGGAGCCTGGCAGGCTACAGTCTATGGGATCACAAAGAGTCAGACATGACTGAGCGACTTTCAAATGTTGTAACCTGAAACTTAAAATTACAAATCAGTTATAAATCAGTTTTTTAAAAAATCAACTCGATTGACCTAACAGAACCAAGTTCTTCTCAACTCTTATCTCTTCTGAGTTTCCCAGCATCGTGAACTTCCCCAACTTGTATGTCCCAGGGGGAGACGCCAAAGGTGAGCAGTCAGGTCCATGAAATGGAGATTTGTGCAAATTTGAAACAAGTGTCATTGTGTGAAAACTTAATGATGATTAGTTATGCTTTGAAAAGTGCTCTTTATATCATTCACTATTTTTGTTTGTGAGATGTTAACAGTGCATAAAAAAAAGTGAAAGTCCAATATAAATTAATGCTGGAGGCATATTGGTAAAAAAAAAAAAAATTGAAATAATAAAAAAAAATCTAAAGGAAATTTGGCATTTCTGTCAAACATTTAATCAGTGAGGATTCCATTAGACCAATACTAATATCTAAATATAGTTCTTAAGTAATAATTTAAGATACCCAAAGATCTTGGATATATAATGTGAACAAAGGAAAAAACCAACCAAACAAGCAAAAAACTTTCCTCCTTATATGCTGACAAGTTTTGGAAAATAATTTGGAAATTATTAAACCCCTCAAATCAAACAAATTGGCATGGTCTTAGCATCATTGGCAATTCTGTCTTTTATAACTTTCTACCTTTGTGAATACTGTACACAGAATTATCTGTCCTTTACCAGTATTAAAAAAATAGCAATGCTATCTGGTCTTGCCATTGAATTTCCATGTGGTATTCATTTTAAATATGCTAAAATGACACAAGCTAATGATCTGACAGATTCTTCCACATTTCATAGGTGAATTGCAAAAGGAAAAAATAAGTCAATGACAAAAAGTGACTTATTAATTTAAAATTCTCTCTAATCGGTCAGAAAACACAAATATATTGCATACCTCTGGCCAGATGTGTACCTAATTTGACAAAAACATCTCTTGAATTACTCTCCTTATTGCTCTTTTAACATCTTTGTTCCGAAGGCTGTAGATCAAAGGATTAAGCATAGGACTTAGAAAGACATAAAAAACAGCTGCAATTTTGGTCTGTTCTACGGATGCCTCAGAAGGCGGCCTCAGATACATCCAGAACAGTGTCCCAAAAAACATAGTGACAACTGTCAGATGAGACCCACAGGTGGAGAAGGCCTTGTGCCTCCCTTCTGGAGAATGCATTTGCAGAATGGCTGTAAAGATGGCAATGTAAGAGATGAGGATGATGGTGAGAGAGCACATGAGGTTGGAACCAGCCACCACGAACATGGCAGTCTCATTGACATAAGTGTCTGAGCAGGCCAGGACTAGGAGAGGTGGGTCCGCACAGTAAAAGTGGTTGATTTCATTGGGTCCACAGAAGGAGAGGCGGAGCATCAGGATGGTCTGTGCAAGACCGTTTGCAAAGCCATAAATATAAGATGTAGCAACGAGAGAGAGGCAGACACCTCGGGACATCTTGCTGCCATATAACAAGGGTTTGCAAATGGCCATGTAGCGGTCATAAGCCATTGCTGTGAGCATATAGCTATCTGTGAGCCCCAGGGAAATGAAAAGATCAAACTGTATAAAGCAACCAAGGAAGGAAATAGTTTTTCTCTCAGATGAGAGATTGACCAGCATCTGAGGCGTGACATTGGTGGCATAACAGAGATCTACAAAGGCGAGGTGGCTGAGGAAGAAGTACATTGGAGTCTGAAGCTTCGAGTCAGTTCTGATTAACAAAATCATGCTCACATTGCCAAAGACTGTGATCAGGTAGATGACTAGGAAGACCACAAAAAGGACAGGCTGCAACTCAACTCGATCTGTCAGTCCCAGGAGGATAAACTCGGTCACTTCTGTGTAGTTTTCTTTTAACATTGTGTTTGCTCAGCTTCCAATGATGTCTAAAGTAAATGAAATAAAAATGCATTTTTAAAAATCTTTTCCCATTATTACCATCATTTCATCAATGCCTAGTTCTTTCAAACTTCTAAATACATGTGGCATAAAGAAGTTACATAGGGTACTTTACAGGTGATCCAGTGGTTAAAACTTCATTTTGCAATTCAGGAAACAAAGATTTGATCCCCTTTTAGGGAGCTATGATCCCACATGCCTCATGGCCAAAAAACAAAATATAAAACAGAAGCAATGTTATAAGAAATTCAGTAGTTTTTAAAAAAATGTTCCTCATCAAATTTTTCTTTAAATATCCAGAAATAACCTAGTAATCATGCACTAGATGCCTCAATATTTAACTTATATAGAACACATTTACATAGTTTCAAAAGCTTTTCTGCAAGTCTTTTCATAGTTGAGAAGCTTAATTCTTTTCTACAAATCATTATCATGAATTGGTCACTTACAATCCCTTTAAATATTGCTTTTCTTTAAAACTATGATTTGTTTTCAGAAAAATTTTGATGTAGTGTCTAAAGTGCCAGTAACTGAAATTCATTGTTTTTCCCCCACAGGTGAATGATTTAGGGAAATGGAACAGATACATCTTTATAGAACCAGTGTCTGTCTACCTGCCACTCTAACCTCAAGGTTATTTTCTAGGTAGTCCCTCACCCTGTGATGCATGTTCATTTTATCCACCCTTGTCTACCTCAGATTGCCCTCACATGGCCAAATCTTACTTCTCCCAGGCTATCCTTCAGTTCAGTTCAGTTCAGTTCAGTCACTCAGTCGTGTCTGACTCTTTGTGACCCCATGAATCGCAGCACGCCAGGCCTCCCTGTCCATCACCATCTCTCGGAGTTCACTCAGACTCACGTCCATCGAGTCTGTGATGCCATCCAGCCATCTCATCCTCGGTCGTCCCCTTCTCCTCCTGCCCCCAATCCCTCCCAGCATCAGAGTCTTTTCCAAAGAGTCAACTCTTCATTTTGCCATACATCGACATGTATCCACCATGGGTGTACATGTGTTCCCAATCCTAAACCCACTCCCACCTCCCTCTCCATACCACCCTTCTGGGTCATCCCAGTGAACCAGCCCCAAGCATCCTGTATCCTGCATTGAACCTAGACTGGCAATTTGTTTCCTATATGATATTATACATATTTCAATGCCATTCTTGCAAATAATCACACCCTCTCCATTTCCCACAGAGTCCAAAAGACTGTACTATTCATCTGTGTCTCTTTTGCTGCCTCACATGCAGGGTTATCATTACCATCTTTCTAAATTCCAAATATGTTTACAGTAACTTTAAACTTTATTCCATCACTCCAACATTAGATATACATACTAGGGCCTCTACCTCTGCCACCATCAGTCCATAGCTTCAGTTCAGTTCAGTTCAGTCACTTAGTCCTGTCTGACTCCTTGCAACCCCATGAATCGCAGCACACCAGGCCTCCCTGTCCATCACCAACTCCTTGAGTTCACTCAGACTTACATCCATCGAGTCAGGGATGCCACCCAACCATCTCATCCTCTGTCATCCCCTTCTCCTCCTGTCCTCAATCTCTCCCAGCATCAGAGTCTTTTCCAATGAGTCAGCTCTTCACAGGAGGTGACAAAGTACTGAAGTTTCAGCTTTAGCATCATTCCTTCCAAAGAAGTCCCAGGGCTGATCTCCTTCAGAATGGACTGGTTGGATCTCCTTGCAGTCCAAGGGACTATCAAGAGTCTTTTCCAACACCACAATTCAAAAGCATCAATTCTTCGGCGCTCTGTCTTCTTCACAGTCCAACTCTCACATCCATACATGAAAAACCATAACCTTGTCTAGACGGACCTTAGTCGGCAAAGTAATGTCTCTGCTCTTAAATATACTATCTAGACTGGTCATAACTTTTCTTCCAAGGAGTAAGCGTCTTTTAATTTCATGGCTGCAGTCAACATCTGCCATTATTTTGGAGCCCCCCCAAAAAAGTCTGACACTGTTTCCACTGTTTCCCCATCTATTTCCCATGAAGTGATGGGACCGGATGCCATGATCTTAGTTTTCTGAATGTTGAGATTTAAGCCAACTTTTTCACTCTCCACTTTCACTTTCATCAAGAGGCTTTTTAGTTCCTCTTCACTTCCTACCATAAGGGTGGTGTCATCTGCATATCTGAGGTTATTGATATTTCTCCCAGCAATCTTGATTCCAGCTTGTGTTTCTTCCAGTCCAACGTTTCTCATGATGTACACTGCATATAAGTTAAATAAGCAGGGTGACAATATACAGCCTTNTTCCTCTTCACTTTCTGCCATAAGGGTGGTGTCATCTGCATATCTGAGGTTATTGATATTTCTCCCAGCAATCTTGATTCCAGCTTGTGTTTCTTCCAGTCCAACATTTCTCATGATGTACTCTGCATATAAGTTAAATAAGCAGGGTGACAATATACAGCCTTGACATACTCCTTTTCCTATTTGGAACCAGGCTATTCTTACCTCTGTATATTTCAGCCAATTATTTAGGACAATAATTGACTTGGCAGCAGCAGCAATTGGCTCATGGGACACAAAATTAAATTGGTATTTTTGTATAAAAACAGGTAAAAATCCAGTACATAAACAATATGTGATATTTTTATATATCTATATTTATCAGTGGTATTAAATATTACAGGAGGGAATAATTGGGGTAAAATTATGTATTAAAAATGTTCCCTTGAGGAGAAGACAATTTTTTAAAAAGTGACTGACACACCCATCCCCAAATCATAATAATTTTGTTGTAACTTTACCTTATTTAACTCTTCCAGAATGTAAGAATAAACTGCATGATAGGGATTCAATTTGAGTTCTGTAAAGGTCACACTGATAATAATAATCATATTATCTATAAAACTGAGACAGTATGCAAGAAATCATAAAGTTCATTTCTCAACTTTGGTACATGATAAAGGAGACCATCTCCTTGGAAGAAAATCTATGATGATCCTAGACAGCATATTGAAAAGCAGAGACATTACTTTGCTGACAAAGGTCTGTCTAGTCCAAGATATGGTTTTTCCAGTAGTCAGGTATGAACATAAGAGTTGGACCATAAAGAAAACTGAGCACCTAAGAATTGATGTTTTTGAACTGTGATGTTGGAGAAGACTCTTGAGAGTTCCTTGGACTGCAAGGAAATCCAATCAGTCCATCCTAAAAGAAATCAGTCCTGAGCATTCATTAGAAGGACTGATGCTGAAGCTGACGCTCCAATACTTTGGCCACCTGATGCAAAGAACTGACTTGGCAAGGTAATCTTAGAGAGAAGTTGACAGAAATGGCTCTGGGCACTATAAAGCTTTGTATTCTTGACAGACACTCTTGACCTGAGGCCCTGTCTTGTGGCCTTTGACCTATTCCTTTTTTCATTGTGATACCACNCACCTGATGCAAAGAACTGACTTGGCAAGGTAATCTTAGAGAGAAGTTGACAGAAATGGCTCTGGGCACTATAAAGCTTTGTATTCTTGACAGACACTCTTGACCTGAGGCCCTGTCTTGTGGCCTTTGACCTATTCCTTTTTTCATTGTGATACCACTCCATGATATATTTATAAATATTTATACTATAAAAAAATAGGATTTTGCTTAGCTGATAAAGAATATGCCTGCAATGCAGGAGACCCCGTTTTGATTGCAGGGTCCAGAAGACCCCCTGGAAAGGGGATAGGCTACCCACTCCAGTATTCTTGAGCTTCCCTGATGGCTCAGATGGTAAAGAATCTGCCTGCAATGCAGAAGACCTGGGTTTGATCCCTGGATTGGGAAAATCCCATGGAGGAGGCCATTGCAACCCACTCCAGTATTCCTGCCTGGAGAATCCTCATGGACAGAGAAGTCTGGTGGGCTACAGTCCATGGGGTCGCAAAGCGTCAAACATGACTGAGTGACTAAGCACACAGCACAGCAAACTGTTCACTACCTGGTCCTGCCTGTGAAAGAAAAGTGATTTCCCAGTGACAGCATGGAGATGAAGAAGCCGAGGAATTTATACCAGAATTATCACGGAGGGTTCAGCACCCTAGGGTCCAATTATTTTTCACAGAAAATCATTCAGACTATAAACCACCATGAGTGATTTACTCTTTTTAAAATCTTAAGTCCATTGAGGACATGATTCTTGCCTCTCCCCGGTATCTTCAGGGAATCAAGTCTTCTGAAATGATATACTAACGGGACTCATTTTTTTAAACTTATGCCTAAATATCTTGATATTTTGAGACTTGACTTGGGGAAATTATTCTCATGCAGATAGAAGACTGAATGGTATAGGCAAACCATCAGACAGTCAGATAACTTTTGCTGTATTTGAACTACTTATTTCCTGATTCTGAACCTTGTTCTATATTTTAAATTGTTATAATAATAAATACCTAGCAAAGGGAATACCATGGATAAACAGATAATATAAATATGCTAATGATGCTTCCTTTGTCAGTCTAGACCATCTATACAGTTTATCTTTTTTATCTTCTTCTTTTTTTTTTTTGTCTACCTGGAGCTTAATCCTTAAATTCCATCAATAGGGCTTCTTGAGTGTCTAGTTTCCATCTGATTTAGGCCAATGGGAGAAACCAGGAGCATAACAGAAATGAGAGGAAGAGAAAAGTATCCAAATTTCACTTTCTCCCAGTTTTGCAATGAAGTGTTAAGGTGGCTGCTTCTTTTCCAGGAACATTCCTGCTAAGGTGTGGGTTGATAAGGTGGCCTGGCATGCTCTTCCTGGATCTCGTGACATTAGAATCCTGACAGAGGCCCTTGTGTTGACTGCTTCAGGACTGGCATGAAAACTGTCTTAAGAACTTAGCCTCCAGGTATTTCAAGTTCTTGGACTGATTTACTTAATACTGCCAGTATTCTCCTTATTAAATTAAATTCTTTCCATTAAATTCTCTCCAGTTAAAACATCTGAGTAGGATTTTGTTTTGTCTCACATCCCTGACTCAGACCAGAGTGTAACACAATAATTACTCAATAAATGTTGTGATTGAAGTGACATCTCTGGCTTCACCATTGCTGGATACTGAAAGGGCATTGACTCATCATCCTTCTGGGTCATGGATCACTTGCAGACAGCACACAGGAGTCAGAGATTAAAGTTACTAGCATTGTGCTGCACTTACTCACTCAACTAGTCTGACTCTTTGTGACTTCATGGACTGTCGCCTACCAGGCACCTCTGTCCATGGGGATTCTCCAGGCAAGAATGCTAGAGTGGGTTGCCATGGCCTTCTCCAGCAGATCTTTCCAATCCAGGGGTTGTACCCAGGTCTTTGCATTGCAGGCAGATTCTTTACTGTCTGAGTCACCAGGGAAGCCCAAGAACACTGGAGTGGGTAGCTTACTCCTTCTGCAGGGGAACTTCCTGACCCAGGAATTGCACCAGGGTCTCCTGCATTGCAAGTGGATTCTTTACCAGCTAAAATACAGCATTATTGCAGATAAAACTGGATATGAGAATGTGGCTTAGACATGCTTCTCCACCCCTTTCTTGAGAATTAGAGTCACCTGGGCAAGCAGAATAGTGAGATAATTCTTGCTTCCTCCTCCCCTTTGAGATGACCAAGCAGCATCTCTGACTGAGATGGACATGGGTACCAGCTACACAGAGCATAAGAGGACATTCCTGTTGATGATGAAGCACCTGTAGTGATCTTTTTCATCATGTCATTTGTTTCCATTCATCAAACCAGTGTGGTTAAGTGGAAATCTATAGAGATGATCTGAAATGTCCTTCAAAATCAACACTGTTTTTACACTTGCCTCTGGATGGTGACTGTGGCCATGAAATTAAAAGACGCTTACTCCTTGGAAGAAAAGTTATGGCCAACCTAGATAGCATATTGAAAAGCAGAGACATTACTTTGCCAACAAAGGTCCATCTAGTCAAGGCTATGGTTTTTCCAGTAGACATGTATGGATGTGAGAGTTGGACTGTGAAGATAGCTGAGTGCTGAAGAATTGATGCTTTTGAACTGTGGTGTTGGAGAAGACTCTTGAGAGTCCCTTGGACTGCAAGGAGATCCAGCTAGTCCATTCTTAAGGAGATCATTCCTAGGTGTTCATTGGAAGGAATGATGCTAAAGCTGAAATTCCAATACTCTGGCCACCTCATGCGAAGAGCTGACTCATTGGAAAAGACTCTGATGCTGGGAGGGAAAGGTCTGTCTGGTCAAGGCTATGGTTTTTCCACTGGTCATGTATGGATGTGAGAGTTGGACTGTGAAGAAAGCTGAGCACCAAAGAATTGATGCTTTTGAACTGTGGTATTGGAGGAGACTCTTGAGAGTCCCTTGGACTGCAAGGAGATCCAACTAGTCCATCCTAAAGGAGATCAGTCCTGGGTGTTCATTGGAAGGACTGATGCTGAAGCTGAAACTCCAGTACTTTGGCCACCTCATGCGAAGAGTTGACTCATCAGAAAAGACCGTGAAGCTGGGGGAGATTGAGGGCAGGAGGAGAAGGGGACGACCGAGGATGAGATGGTTGGATGGCATCACCGGCTCAATGGACATGAGTTTGAGTGAACTCCAGGAGTTGGTGATGGACAGGGAGGCCTGGCATGCTGTGATTCATTGGGTTGCAAAGAGTCAGACATGACTGAGTGACTGAACTGAACTGAATCTGACAAAGGAGCCACTGTTCTCCTTGCATCTGTTCCTTGCCATCTGTAGGCTGAATCTGAAGGACCCTAAGCACCCAGAGAAGGGCAAATTCATGAGAAGAGGAGTTTCTCCTTGGGAAAAGGACAGCCAGAAGAGTCACTCAACCAAAAACACTGTATTAGGTATTGTATGCCTGAGAATAAACTTTTATTAATACTAAGTCTCTACAATTTGGAGTTCTCAGCCTATCATGACTAATTCAAAAAGATTCCAAGAATGAGAAGTGGAAGACTTACTATCAACGTTCTAGAGTCTGCCTTATTTGTGTACACATGAAGCATGAGCTGGAGGGGTATCAAAATGGTTACCTGCTCTTGGTAATAATGTCAGAATTCCATCACACAGTATAAATTCTTCTAGGCTTTTTTTTTTTTAATGCAAATATTCAGGAAGAGGAAATGTACTTTCATGAGACTGTTTTCCTATATAACAGGAAAAATGGGAGCAACCTGAGTGAAAGAAGAATGCTAAGGAAACAGGAAAAGGGTAGGAAAATCTAGGTAATAGCAAACACTGCCTTCACTTATTCCTTTTCAAAGGTAATAGAAAACATAAGATCTCTCTTGTAATCCTTAGTTCCCAGAATAGCAGGAGACGGGCTTAAAGTGATTCCATCATTTCTAATAAAGCAGATTATATCACTTGATTACTCAAAATCTTTCATATCTCCCTTGTAGTATTTTTCACATTCTGACTTGTTTTGCATTCATCTTATAGTCAGATATTGCGTAGGGACATTAAGATATAAAAATGAAAATCAAACACAGTATCTAACTTCATGGAACTTACATTCTGATCATGGAGGGAAACATGACACATGTAATAAGATAGGTATATAAGTACCTAACTATAGCTGCATAATTAAGGTGATCTGAGCACTATGTTGGAAGAGCAGTGTCACATGAGATGGAGATAGAAGACCACAGGATAAAGCAAAATTTTACCTGAAGGTTTAGTGAAGTAGGCAGGTAAGAGGAGAGAGAAAAAGAGAAGACTCTAGGTGAGTAAAGAAAGGATATGGAAAATATCCAGTATATTTATAAGTATGCAAAAACTCTGAGATGGGAAAGAAAGTGGTAAAGAGAAGGCCAAAGATAAGACAGAGAGAATTAACAAGGTAGGGACAAGACATGAAGATAGAAAGGAGTTGGATCACACAAAGCATCGTGGGCCACTTCAAGAATTTTGAGTTTTATCCTACGAGCAATGGGAGATCACTGAAGACGTTTAAGGAGGGGAGCTGTGTGAACTGTCGAGCTTTTGAAAGACCACTTATACGCCATAAAGAATGCATTTGAGGGGAAAGAGTGTGTTCAGAAAGACCTGTTTGGAAGTCACATCTGAATTCCAGGCAAGAGATGATGGTGGTTTGTACTAGGATAGTAGATAGCAGAAGTTTGAAAAGTTAAAATATATTTAGGGGGTGAAATCAAGAGGAATGATTGAATATGAAACTTAAAGGAAAAGAATGAACAAGACTGACAGTCACAATTCAGACTTAAGCCACAGGTGGTTATTTTTTCTGTAATTTTTATATTTTTCCTGCTTCTAGTGAGATTCAAGACAAGAAAAAATAATTTTGGGGGTCAACTTTTTAACATCTAATCTAGTAAGAAAAATATTATAGATGCTTAGGATGTTGAAAGAATGAGTGAATGTACAAATGCATAAATAAATGAATGTATAGCATCTTGAATACTAAATTAGTTCATAATCTACTCAACTGAAGTTTCTAACGCTGGTAATAATCTTTGAGACATTAATATATATCTCTTATCTATGTATTACTCTCATTTTTCTCCTCATTCAAGGCTCTGGATTATATTACTTAATACACATTTGTACAGGTCATTTTTTTGAGGAAATTCTAAGTCTAAGCACAGAGGCACTGAAACTACTGAGAGAAGGTCTGAAAGGATCATATATGTGGGGGCCTGGGCTCTTAGCTGCAACCTGTAAATTACCATCTCTATGACCATGCTTCCCAACCAACATCTTGGCAGCACTGACATAACTCTAGGGGTAGAAGAACTGATCAAAATCCTGTGGGTAAATTACCATTCCACCTGGTGTAAGGGAGAGTATACACTTGGATTTGTTGCTTGACTTTCATACCTATAATATATACTTTGTGACAGAGACTGTGATGGTTAATTTTGTGTGTCAACTTCACTCAAATATTGTGCCCTGATATGTGGCCAAATAATATTTTTGATGCTTCTGTGAGGTTGTTTTTGGATGAAATTAGATGTCAAATTGGTGGAAAGCAATTGCCTTTCTTAATGTGGATAGGTCATATTCAGGTGAAGGCCTGAATGGAACAGAAAACCCTGGCCTCCCATGAGCAAGGGGGACTGTGACAGTTGGCCCTAGAACTTAACTACAACATTGGCTCCTTTCTAGGACTCCAGGCTGATCAACTTTGTACTTGATCTGTAGTATTGCTTCCTTTCTGCATCTCCAACCTGCTGGTGCATCATACAGATTTTGCACTTGTTAGCCTCCATAATGATGTGAATCAATTTCTTAAAATAAATTTTTTGTACGTCTATATCTATATATCTTATTGGTTCTGTTTCACTGGAAAACTTTGTCTAGTGCAGAAACTAATACTCCTTGAATGCTTTTGAAAAAGAGTTTGTGTTGTCTCAAGTATCTGACTGTATTTTAAAATATTATTACCAATTATTCACAGTCTGGGCTACAACTCATAGATTTATTTAGACTAATGGTTCAGTGTACACAAAGATATTAAACTAGAAATAACAGAAAAAATATATGGATAAAGTACAAATATTTATCAAATAAAAAAAATTCTACACATCACAAGAGTCAAAAATAAGCCATATTGAAACTGGAAAGCATTTTTAACTAAGTAAAAATGAAAAAAAAATCAAAATTTGTAGGATGCAGCTAAACCTGCCATTAGAGGAAAAACTATAGTTTAAAATCTACTATAAAGAGAAGAAAAAACTTCAAAATCAATTGTTTGAGTGCCTACTTTGAAAATATAATAAGAAGAAGCAAATTAAATTCAAATTTAACAGAATAAAGTAATCATTACAGGTAAAAGTAGAAATAAATGAATAGAAAATAAAATGCAATAGCAGTTAGATCAAAGTCTGGATTTTTTGAAAACTTGATAAATATTTTATAGAACTGATAAATCTTTAACTAGAATGATCAAAGGGAAAGGAAAGGATACCCAAGATTACAAACATAATAATTGAAACTGGTGACATCATTAACAGAACAAAAATGGATAAATGAATAATGAATATTATGAACAACTTTGGGTCATGAATTTGACAACTTCAATGAAATGGACAAATCCTCAGGACATGGAAGCAACCTAGATGTCCATCAGCAGATGAATGGATAAGGAAGCTGTGGTACATATACACAATGGAGTATTACTCAGCCATTAAAAAGAATACATTTGAATCAGTTCTAATGAGGTGGATGAAACTGGAGCCTATTATGCAGAGTGAAGTAAGCCAGAAAGAAAAACACCAATACAGTATACTAACACATATATATGGAATTTAGAAAGATGGTAACGACAACCCTGTATGCGAAACTGCAAAAGAGACACAGATGTACAGAACAGTCTTTTGGACTCTGTGGGAGAGGGAGAGGGTGGGATGATTTGAGGGAATGGCACTGAAACATGTATATTATCATATAAGAAACGAATTGCCAGTCCAGGTTCGATACAGGATGCTTGGGGCTGATGCACTGGGATGACTTGGAGGGATGGTACAGGGAGGGAGGTGGGAGGGGGGTTCAGGATGGGGAACACATGTACACCCATGGCGGATTCATGTTGATATGTGGCAGAACCAATACAATATTGTAAAGTAAAAAAAATTTTTTTTTAATTAAAAAAATAAATAAATAAAAGAGAAAGATTAAGAATAAAAAAATAAAAAATAAAACACAAATTGTCAAAACTGATTCAAAAAGAAATGAAATATATGAATAGTTCCATATCTGTGAAAGAAATAGAATTTTTTATTAAAAACATCTATGCTCAATAAATAAATAAAATTCCAGACCCAGATAGCTTCACAAGTAAATTTATGCCCCAAATAAGACTTTTCAATAAAATTGCTCACCAATAACCTTTATAAACACAAACACAAAGATATGCCACAAAATTTTAGGAAATAAAATTTAATAATTTTTAAATCACTAATATATCATGTTGCTCCTCCCGGCCGCCGGCCCTGGCCTCGGGCGTGGGTGGCTCCTCCCAGCTGCCGCCTCTGGCCTCGGGCTCAGAATGCTAAAGCAGGAAGTCAAGAAACACCTGGAGTAACAGGCAAATTTGGCCTTGGAATGTGGAATGAAGCAGGGCAAAGACTAATAGAGTTTTGCCAAGAAAATGCACTGGTCATAGCAAACACCCTCTTCCAACAACACAAGAGAAGACTCTACACGTGGACATCACCAGATGGTCAACACCGAAATCAGATTGATTATATTCTATGCAGCCAAAGATGGAGAAGCTCTATACAGTCAACAAAAACAAGGCCGGGAGCTGACTGTGGCTCAGATCATGAACTCCTTATTGCCAAATTCAGACTCAAATTGAAGAAAGTAGGGAAAACCAAAAACAAACTTGTTTAATAAACAAAAAAGAAGCAAACTCACAAATATAGAAACCAAACTATGGATACCACTGGGGAGAAGGAAGTGGGGAAAGGCAATATAGGGTTAGGGGAAAATCGAGTTATTATAGGAATATGTAAAATCATGTGTATGAATCTCTTGAAAATTTTAAAGCATTGCAGAATTAAAAAAAAATCTTTCACTAAACAAGGATGGAGGTCCTAAGATGGCAGAGGAATAGGACCACTTTCTCCCCAACAAATTCATCAAAGGATCATTTGAATGCTGAGCAAATTCCATAAAACAACTTCTGAATGCTGGCAGAGGACACCTGGCACCCAGAAAGGCAGTCCATTCTGTTCAAAAGGAGATGTTTATCATCGGTGTGGTATGGATGAAGAAGTCTTGAGCTTACTGTAAGAATAAGACTGAAAACCAGAGGCAGGAAGCTTAAACAGGAACCAAGAAGAAACTGAAGCCAATGAGGTACCATTGCATGCCGGTCAGAATGGCTACTGTCAAAAAGTCTACAAGCAATAAATGCTGGAGATGGTGTGGAGAAAAGGGAACCCTCTTACACTGTTCGTGGGAATGCAAACTAGTACAGCCACTATGGGCTACAGCGTGGAGATTCCTTAAAAAACTGGAAATAGAACTGCCTTATGACCCAGCAATCCCACTGCTGGGCATACACACCGAGGAAACCAGAATTGAAAGAGACACGTGTACCCCAGTGTTCATCGCAGCACTGTTTACAATAGCCAGGACATGGAAGCAACCTAGATGTCCATGGTAGATGAATGGATAAGCAAGCTGTGGTACATATACACAATGGAATATTACTCAGCCATCAAAAAGAATGCATTTGAGTCAGTTCTAATGAGGTGTATGAAACCAGAGCCTATTATACAAAGTGAAGTAAGTCAGAAAGAAAAACACCAATACAGTATATTAATGCATATATATATATGGAATTTAGAAAGATGGTAATTATGACCCTATATGCGAGACAGAGACAGATGTAAAGAACAGACTTTTGAACTCTGTGGGAGAAGACAAGGGTGGGATGATCTGAGAGAATAGCTTTGAAACATGTATATTATGATAAGTGAAAGACATCACCAGTCCAGGTTCAATGCATGAGACAGGGTGCTCGGGGCTGGTGAACTGGGATGACCCAGAGGGATAGGATGGGGAGGGAGGTGGGAGGTGAGTTCAGGATGGGGAACGCATGTATACTCATGGCTGATTCATGTCAATGTATGGCAAAACCCACTATAATATTATAAAATAATTAGCCTCCAATTAAAATAAATTAATTAATTTTAAAAATACAGGGAAAACATTATGTTTTATATATTTTTGGTATTTGTTTTTCTACAATTAATATGTTCAATTATTTTTGTAGCTAAGTTAGTGTGATTTCATTGTTAATATTAACAGCATTAAAAGTGGTGTTCATCGAAAATAGTATCTTTGAAATGTAAACCTTATACTATCAAATGAAACTCAAGGTTTATATATAGCACATGATTCCAATTTTGCTTTATCAATTATAATAATATATGTACATAGAATTATTGAGAAGAGATATTTAAAAGCACAAAGAGAATTCATTCCTTGGTTTAGAACACATAACTCATAAAAGTTATTTCTTCACATCTGTTTTTATTTTCTAGTCATTTATAATGAGCATGTGTGTTTCATAATCTGAAAAATATATTCATAAAATACAGTCAAAATAAATATTCCACATATCAAAATTGCCTGCTTTACATGGAACAACAAGACTATATTACCCACAAATTATCCTGAGGACATTAGAAGAAATTCACATTAGCTGTTATTAGCTATCTTGCTCTCATTACAGTCACCATGATAATTTACAGCAATAACCTGGTCAATTCATCACCCCCAACATCCCATCCAGTATTTGTTGTATAATAAGAGGTTTAGCTGAGTTTCTCAGGTGGTGCTAGTGCCAAAGAGCCCACCTGCCAAAGCAGGAGAGGTAAGAGATGAGGCTTTGATTCCTGGGTTAGGAAGGTCCTCTGGAGGAGGGCACGGCAACCCACTCCAGTATTCTTGCCTGGAGAATCCCATGGACAGAGGAGCCTGGGGGGCTATACTCCATAAGGTCACAAAGAGTCAGACACAACTGAAGTAACTTGTCATGCACACAAAAGAGGTTTAGCCACTTCAATATGAAAAGAGAGAGAATTTGGAATCAAATTGCCTTTGTGCTACTAAGTGTCTGAATGACTTTGGGTAGGTCATTTAGTCTCTCTGTGCCTAACAAAGTAAAGCATATAAATGGAGATGATAATTTTCTCACTAGTTCATTTGTTAGGATTTAATGCATAATGACATAAAAGTGAGAACTCAACTATAATTGTGTTATTTATGATTATTTTCATACATGTTGATGTATACTCTCAAGAATTTTTGAGGTGAGTTTCACCCAAAGTACAAAAACATAAATCACAATAGAGATCAATAAGTAGAATATTAAAAAATGAGAGACTCCAAATAGGCTTGGGGCTGGTGCACTGGGATGACCCGGAGGGATGGTACGGGGAGGGAGGTGGGAGGGGGGTTCACGATGGGGAACACATGTACGCCCGTGGCAGATTCATGTTGATGTGTGGCAGAACCAATACAATATTGTAAAGTAATTAGCCTCCAATTAAAATAAATAAATTTAAATTAAAAAAAAACAACAACATTGGGTTAAGAATTGCAAAGACTGAGTTTAAATTTGGGTCCTAAAAGCCACAGTGGTTTTCAAGACTATAAAAATTGGGCAAAATGTTAAGTACTTTACAATGATTTTAAAACACATTTTTCTAACTGGATATAAATCTTGACATCAGAATATTCTATTGGCTAAGAGTAAAACACATCTCTTTGCTTAACCAAAAGAAGAGATTGCTATATGTCATGTCCCAATGACTAAATGATCCTGAGCCTCAAAAATAAATAAATAAAATAAAAATGGAACCTGGAATTCTATCACAGTTAAGAGTTCTGTGTTACTCATTTCTAATCTCTAAAACACAAGGCTGTTATGGACACTTAGTCATATCAAATGAACAGATGCTTAAACTGCAATTTTATGAAAGGTTTCTCTTAATCATTTGCTGCATGGCTTGGATCACATCCTTGTTCCTCATACTGTAGATCAGTGGGTTCAACATTGGACTCAAAAAACTATAAAAGACTGCAAATATTTTGGACTCTTTTACAGACTTCTCAGTTGGAGGCCTCAAGTACATGCAGAAGAGGGTTCCATAAAATAGAGTGACTATTGTCAGGTGGGAACCACAGGTAGAAAAGGCTTTGTGCCTGCCTTCCACAGAATGGATCGCCAAGATAGATGCAACGATGAAAACATAGGACAGGAGAATGATGAACAAAGAGCTTGACAGAGTGAAACCAGCAACCACAAACATTGCCATCTTCTTGACATAGGTGTCAGAGCAGGCCAACATTATTAGAGGAGGATCAGCACAGTAGAAATGGTTGATTTCAAGGGAGTCGCAAAAGGACAAGTGGAAAGTCAGCAGTGCCTGAGAGAGACCATTGAGGAATCCACAAGTATAAGGGACTGTGACTAGAAAGATGCACACGCCCTTGGACATCCTGGTGCTGTAAAGTAGAGGGCTGCAGATGGCTACATAGCGGTCCAAGGCCATCGAAGCGAGGAGATAAAACTCCGTGATCACCAGGGCGATGAAGACGAGACACTGTGTGAAGCATCCCGCGTAGGAGATGGTCTTCCGGTCTGAGAGGAAATTGTGCAGCATATTTGGAGTGACATTGGAGGAATAGCAAAGGTCTACAAAGGAGAGGTGGCTGAGGAAGAAGTACATGGGGGTCTGCAGGTGGGGATTGGTCCTGATCAGCACGATCATGCCCAGATTCCCTGCCAGTGTGATTAGGTAGATCACCAGGAACAACCCAAACAGGGCCTTCTGTAGCAGTGGGTCATCTGTGAGTCCCAGGAGAATGAATTCAGTCAAAATAAAGAATTCAAATATCTGAAGAGGAATTTGTTTCCATTATTTTTTTTCTTTTTTATATAAATTTATTTAATTGGAGCTTAATTACTTTACAATATTGTATTATTTTTTAAACTGTCACACCTCTGAATATATTTGTTTAGGAAAGCACATTAGGATAATATTTAAATGTGGACTTAGCTCCCAGCTGGCATTATCATTGCTGTTTTTTTTGTGTGTGTGAAAGTAAGATATGACTGGAAACATTATGCCTCAAGAATTTCACCTTAAGGCTTTTTAAATTTAGTTTTCATATACACATCAGAAGAGCCTATATAATACTTGATTTTTCAGAGATGCCATGAAATGTTAACATTTGAATAGAAAAAACAAGTATAAATGATGAAAATAATTTTTTCAATATCAATGAGAATATTAATTTTCACACAAAATAAAAAACATATTTTTCGTGAACAAATGTAGAAAATGACTTACCTGTAAAACTGAAAGTTTTCACATACACATCAGAAGAGCCTATATAATACTTGATTTTTCAGAGATGCCATGAAATGTTAACATTTGAATAGAAAAAACAAGTATAAATGATGAAAATAATTTTTTCAATATCAATGAGAATATTAATTTTCACACAAAATAAAAAACATATTTTTCGTGAACAAATGTAGAAAATGACTTACCTGTAAAACTGACTTACTATATTTTCTAAAACATGGTGGGAAGATTTATAGTGTTTCTTAGGAATATTCCCTAGAGCGTTTTTTTTTTTTTTTTTCTTACAATCCAATTAAGATAGATTTTGTTCCCTCAAGGGCATAACCTTAATTTCATGCTTTGAGATCTTTAATTTTCCTTCAAGACCAAAATCTCTATGCAACATCTTTGTACCCTGCTTTATACTATGTGGCTGAGATCTTTGGCAAAAATAAAGAAGTTCACCATCACTTTTAATACTATGAAAGGACAAAAATGTGGTTGGATGAATTTTGCACTTTTTGTGTATAAAAGTGACTGAGAACCAGGATCATTCATAAAATTGATGTATCACAAAATTGGTGATTTAGGAGGAAAGGTCAAATATGAGTAAAGAATACCTGAATATTGTTTGATACTGCATTTGTTAGAAAATAAAAGAATCTAGAGATGGTCTCAGTAGCCTCTGTCTTCCAAGGCATTGATAACTCCAGCCAATACAATCAAAGGAATTAAAGTAGAGTCTCATTAAGACAAGAGAGGCATCCTTGATTGTTTTAGATTTCCAAATACTGGTTACAGTCTGAGAAATCAGTCAGTGAAATAAAGCTGTATATCATTATAAAAATATATATTGTCATAAACTTAGCACATTAGGAGAGATTTGAGCATAACCATGTATTTTTCAGATTGGGGTCAAAAATATTTATTTATCCCAACATTTTCTGTTTTACTTTGATTCCTTGAACAAATTAAATAAAAATTTAAAGTGTAAAATCCTAAATATTCCCATGAAATAAAAGTTTCTTATATGATTGTAAGGCTAATTGTAGGATAGTAGAGCTCTTATTTCCTGACCCCTTAATGTAAAGATTCCTTATCTTGCATAAAGATACTTGAAGATTTGACCCTTCTTTAAGCTGAATGTCAGCACTGATTTCCTAAAGTACTTATATATGTATGTAAGTACATTCTGATATGGGCTTCCCTGGTGGCTCAGATAATAAGGAATCTGCCTGCTAAGCAGGAAACACTGGCTCAATCCCTGAGTTAGGAAGATCCCCTGGAGAAGGAAATAGCAACCCACTCCAGTATTCTTGCTTGGAGAATGCCATGGACAGAGGAGCCTGGTGGGCTACAGTCTATGGGCACACACGAGTTGGACACGACTCAGTGATTAAACCACCACCACCACTATATCCTGATATACTTTAATATAGAATAGCATTGTAATAATCATAATATTTACAAACAGATTTTTCCAAGAAGAGGTAGGACTAACTCAATAGCAGTTGAACAAGTAGCAAAAAAGTAGTGAATTAACTCTGGAAAGGCAAAATAACAATACTTTTCAGTATGGGATCACCTGATCAGAAGTTCACGCATAAGAAGTAAATGCTTATTTTTTTTTACATGTATAACAACAAATAATACTGGAGGGCACAGAATTTACCTATCTACCATTGATACTGGCTAAAAGAAGGCTTTTCAGCATTCTTATTTTATTTTCCTAGAAAGCCTTCAGGGGACTCTTTAATTTATATTTGAAGACATGAATTCCTTAGTAATATCACTCTGCTGCAATTGCAAAGACCAGTTGACACGTGTCTGCTAATGATACTGGCTAAAAGAAGGCTTTTCAGCATTCTTATTTTATTTTCCTAGAAAGCCTTCAGGGGACTCTTTAATTTATATTTGAAGACATGAATTCCTTAGTAATATCACTCTGCTTCAATTGCAAAGACCAGTTGACACGTGTCTGCTAAAAGAACACATAATTGCTTTAGCTGCACAAATGTCAAGCAGTCGGATAATTGAAACTATCCCGCTGACGCTGCTATGTGTGTTCTTGTGATTATTTAATTCACTATGTTTTTGGTTATGGCAGATTCAATAATATACTGGAAGTTCTAAACTATGTAATAAAATTGTACTGATTGAAAGGGGAAAAAAATAAAAGCATCCTATTCAGATTGCTTAATAGTTTATATAGAATCTCCTTTTAAGATACACAAATAAAATGTTTACTAGATTTATTGTGGTGATCATTAAGTTGTACATCCCATTTTTTACTATGCAGAAGAAAAGCTCAGAGTAGACGGTGGAAGGTCACAAGGTAAAGATCAATATGCATAGATTATTTATATTATTATGTAAAAACCAATCATAACTAGAAAATAGATGGTTCTATATATCACTTATAATAACATCAAAAGAGTAAGCCACTTAAAAATGATTTTTTTTTATAAAACTGCAAGAGTTACATAGTGATAACCACAAAACATTGCATGAAGAAAGAAATTAAAGGAGACTTAAATAATGGAGAGATATATCTTGCTTGTGGGTTGTAATATTCAGTAATTTTAAGTCCAATATTTTTAAGTTACCAATTTGTCTAAAATTGATCAATAGTTTTAATGCCAGTTCAGCTGGCTTATTTTTAATAGACAAACTGATTCTAAGTTATATAGAGATTGTTAAAAAAAAATCTTAAATTAGCCAAAACAATTTTGAGACAGAAGAAAAATCATTAAATGATTTACACTATCTTTTAAGAGTTAGGAACTATAGCACTCAAAACAATAAATTTAGCTACACTGAACAACGTATTTTCAATATGGGTGAAATAGCCTTATATTGGAAGGAGACGTTATCTAGGACTTCCAAAGCTAAAGAGAAGTCAAAGCTTCAAAGGACAAGGCTTCACCTCAAACCTTCAAAGGATTGACTGACTCTCTTGTTAGGGGCGAATGTAGCTTGAGGCTTCAGTTGAAGCCAATGCTCATTTACCACTTTGAACATTCTAGGGCCCTTAAGAAGTATGCTAAATCTACACTGCCTCTGCTCTATAAATAAAACAACAGTGTAGATGATAGCACATCTGCTTACAACATGCTGCTGCTGCTAAGTTGCTTCAGTCGTGTCCAACTCTGTGCTACACTATAGGCTGTCGCCTGCCAGGCTTCCTCTGTCCATTGGATTCTGCAGGCAGGAACACTGGAGTGGGTTGCCATGCTTACTCCAGGGGAATCTTCCCGACCCAGGGATCGAACCCATGTCTCTTATAGCTCCTGCATTGACAGACGAGTTCTTTACCACTAGTGCCACCTGAGAGGCATGGTTCACTAAATATTTTAAGCTCACTGCTGAGATCTGCTGCTCAGAAAAAATAAAATAAAAGGAAGAAAAGAAGATTTCTTTCTAAAGTACTATTACTTATTGACAATGCACCTGTTCACCCAAGAGTTCTAATGGAGATGTACAAGATATGTGCTGTTTTTATGCCTGCTAACACAGCAGAGCAATCACATTCCCCATCCATTCTGCAGCCTATAGATCAACTTTCAGATGTTGCTATTTTAAAAATATATTTTGTAAGGCTATGGCAGATGTATTTAGTGATTTCTTTGATGTCTGGGCAAAGGACATTGAAAGCTTCCAGAATGGATTCATCATTGTGAATGCCATTAAGAACATTCATGATCCATTTGGAAGATGCAAAAATACTAACATTAACAGGATTGGGGGTAAGTTGTATCCCACCTTCATGAATGACTTTGAGGAGTTCAAAATTTTAGTGGAGAGAGCAGCTGAGGATGTAGTGGAAATAGTAAGAGAGCTTGATTAGAAGTAGAGACTGAAGATGCGACTGAATTGCTGCAATCTCAGGATAAAACTTCAATGGATGACGACTTGCTTCTTGTGGATGCACAAAGCAGATCGTTTCTTGAGATGGAATCACTCAGGAAAAATGTTGTACAGATTGNAGGATGTAGTGGAAATAGTAAGAGAGCTTGATTAGAAGTAGAGACTGAAGATGCGACTGAATTGCTGCAATCTCAGGATAAAACTTCAATGGATGACGACTTGCTTCTTGTGGATGCACAAAGCAGATTGTTTCTTGAGATGGAATCACTCAGGAAAAATGTTGTACAGATTGCTGACATGACAACAAAGGATTTAGAATATTACATAAACTTACGTGATAAAGCAGTGGCAGCCTTTGAGAGTATCAATTTGAGCTTTCAAAGTTCTGCTGTAGGTAAAATGCTGTGGAACAGCATTACATGCTACAGGCAAATCTTTTGTGACAATGTTAACTGATTTAGCAAACTTCTTTGCTGCATTAACCCACATTTTGAGCAACTAACACCCTGATCAGTCAGCAGTCATCAGCAGTAAAGCAAAACCCTTCACCAGTAAAATGATTGTAACTCACTGAAGGCTAGAGTTTAATAAAGTATTTTAATTAAAAATATACACTTTAGACATAATGCTGTTGCATCTTAATAGACTACAATATAATATAAATATAACTATTACATGAGCTGGTAAACCAAAAAATTGTGTAATTTGCTTTATTATGCCATTCACGTATTGCAGTGGTCTGGAACAAAGCCTACAATATATTTTAGATATGCCTATTTTGAGTTTTATGCTCCTAAATAGGAAGTTGAACTATAATAATTGTTTTTTTTAAGCATATAGGTTCTCTTGAATAAATGAGATTTATATAGAGCAATCATATTCCCAAGGATGCTTGGAATACTTGGTCCAATTCCACCATTAGGAGGAAAAAAAAAAAAGCAAAAGCAAAACAGGAAACCTCATGACAGAATGACATGGAACCAGAGTAAACACATGAGAATCTGACTATTTCTAAGTACCCGCTGCGTCCTAAAAGCCCACGCGTTGGCAATTCTAAGTACAGAAGCAAAAAGAGGATGTTTTAAAAAGGGCTGGTGCCCTGGGATGACCCAGAGGGATGGTACAGGGAGGGAGGTAGGAGGGGGCTTCAGGATGGGGAACACATGTACACCCGTGGCAGATTCATGTTGATGTATGGCAAAACCAATGCAATATTGTAAAGTAATTTAGCCTCCAATTAAAATAAATAAATTTAAATTTTAAAAAAATTGCCAAAGGAAGTTTTGACCTCCTTGTTTCTCAGACTATAGATGAGAGGATTTAACATGGGGATGACCACCGTGTAAAACACAGACACCACTTTGTCTTAGTCCATTGAGTAACTGGAACTGGGGCACAGATACATGAACAGGATTGTGCCAAAGAAGATGGTGACCACCATCAGGTGGGACACTCAGGTGGAGAAGGTTTTGTGCCTCCCTCAGCAGAGCGGATCCAAACGATGGCAGTGAGGATGTAGAGACAGGAAATGAGAATGGTCAGGAGGCAGCTCAGCTCATTAAAACTGGCAGAAGCAATAATGACAGCTTCATTGACACGAGTGTCAGCACAAATGACACAGAAAGGGTGGAATGTCACAGAAAAAGTGGTTGAAGACACTGGAGTGGCAGAAAGAGAGCTGGAAGGTGAGACCAGCGTGAATGGCAGCATTTATGAAGCCAGCGAGGTATGTGGCCAACACCAGTATGACATTAAGTTGTGGGGACATAGTGACCGTGTAAAGGAGAGGTTTGCAGATGGCCACGTAATGGTCATAGGCCATCACGGCCAACAGGAAGCCCTCAATGCCAGAAAAAGAGCCAAAACAGAAGAACTGAGTGGCACATTCGTTGAATGAAATGACTGGCTTCTCTGCCCAGAAATTTACGAGCATTTTAGGGGCAATGACAGAAGTATGACAGAAGTCAACAAGGGACAGGTTACTGGGGAAAAATACACTGGTGTGTGGAGATGTGAGTCAGTCTTGATTAACAGGATCATGCCAAGATTTCCAAACACAGTGGTCATATAGACGACTAGAAATACCATAAAAAGAAGACTCTGTAGCTCTGGATGATCGCTGAACCCCAGGAGAATAAATTCAGTCACTGTCGAATGATGCTCATCCCTTTGTCTCAGAATGGATGATTTGCTTGCTGAGATAAAAAAGAAATCAGTGATATAAATTATGCAAAAAAAAGAAAATCAAAGAAGATAATTATTTTCTCCATTTTTCAGATGAGGAAACTGAGGCTGAGAAAGATTCAATGACCCATTCGGGGTCACAGAATAGATAAACGGCAAAACTAGTTTTTGAGCCCAGGCAGTCTCCTTCTAACTCAATAGTTATCCAAGAGTGAATGCCCCACAATATCACTAATCAGTAAGTAAATGAGAATCAAAACCACAATAAAATACCAGCTCACATCCAGTAGGATGGTTATTCTCAAAAATAGAGGAAATAATAAGTGTTGATGAGGATGTGGAGAAATTGGAAGCAGTCATGCATTGCAGGTGGGAATATTTAATGGTAAAACTCCTGTTGAAGAGAGAATGGGAATTTCTCAAAAAATTAAGCATACGGTCACTATTTGATCTAAACAGGTCCACTTTGAGTATTTACTCAACAGAATTGAAATTAGAGACTCACCCAGATGTTTATCCACCCTTGTTCATAGTAGTATTATTCACAATAAAATGATGAAAACAACACAATGTCCATGGACAAAGAAATGGGCAAACAAGGACATACAATGTATGAAACAAAAGTAAACAAACTTGTGAACAAATTCTGTATTGAGTATTAGTCATTTTTAGAAAGGAATGACATTCAGACACATGCTATAACATGGATGAAACTTAAGGGCATCATTGTGCTAAGTGAAATAAGCCAGACACAAAAGAACAAGTATTACATTATTCCATTTACATGAGGATTTTAGAGTAGTCAGATTCATGGAGACAGAAAATAGAATGGTGGTTCCCAGAGGCTGTGGCTGGGGACAATGGAAAGCTACTGTTTAATAGATGCAGAGTTTCAGTTTTGGAAAATGAAAAGGTCTGGAGATGGATGGTGTTGACGGTTGCTCAACACAATGAATGTACTTAATGCCTTTGAAGTGTTAGTTGCTCAGTCATATCTGACTCTTTGTGACCCCATGGACAGTAGCCTGCCAGACACCGCTGTCCATGGGATTATCCAGGCGAGAATACTGGAGTGGGTTGCCATTTCCTTTTCTAGGGGATCTTCCCAACCCAGGGAACGAACCCCAGTCTCCTGCATGACAGGCACATTCTTTACTGTCTGAGCCACCAAGGAAGCAGTATGCACTTAAAATTGGTTAGAGTGGTAAATTTAATGGATATGTATTTTCCCACAATAAGAAAGTAATTACTAGAGAAAAATGAAGTAAAAGAAAAATATAGAAGAGTCAATTCTGACCAGAATGTCTTCCTATAATGAACTCATCCTATTTTAAATTCAGTGAATTCTGTTTGTAAATGATGACTAGTCTAATAATAGTACCTGTGGCTTTTTAAGGAATGACCCGACTCCAGTACTCTTGCCTGGAAAATCCCATGGACGGAGGAGCCTGGAGGGCTGCAGTCCATGGGGTAGCGAAGAGTTGGACAAGACTGAGCAACTTCACTTTCACTTTTCACTTTCCTGCATTGGAGAAGGAAATGGCAACCCACTCCAGTATTCTTGCCTGGAGAATCCCAGGGACGGGGGAGCCTGGTGGGCTGCCGTCTATGGGGTCGCACAGAGTCAGACACGACTGAAGCGACTTAGCAGCAGCAACAGCAGCAGATTAATTGAAGAGGTGAATTGTCATGTCTGTATGACAAATAAGCAGATAAACACATAGGACAGGTTATAAAAATGTTGATAAGATACTTAGGTAAAATTAGATTATAAGTTTGAGGAAAAAAAAGACAAACATGGCCAACTGTACAAGACTATAACTTATCTCATGATGACTGTCACTTCTAGACATTCTTTGGTCTAGGCATGGGCCTGTTAGACTTTCAGTTCTGCTTTTATTAAAGATATCTTTGACCACTCTAAAAATACTTCTAGGGTGTGACTCTTTTCCTCACAAAAGCAGTGAGAGAAAGGACCTGAACTGTTGCTGCCTGGACAAGAACTGAGCTGTTTCTGCTCAGACTTTCCTCCCGTGTAACTGACTAGGGAACAACCTGCCTCTCTCACTCTTGCCCTTTCCTTTATACTCCATGTCTGAAATTGCTGCTCCACTGCTATCTTCCCATCCTTTGCTTTGCTATTCTCTCCTAATTATGTCTTCATGTTCAATGTCAGAAGAATAATGGAAGAACCAGTTATAAGGCACATTCCCAGGAGTCCCCTGAAAGACCCTACCTAGAGATTTGGGGAATTGCAGGCATGCCTGTCTATGAATCTTAGGTCATATGGTTTAGTGGTAAACAAACAAACAAACAAACAATCAAACATGGGTTTCTTACAGGCCCTGTCACCTTAAGTAACTTATTTTCTCAGGACTTCTGTTTTCAATCTATACATTGGGAGGAATAAGTCTCTTCAACAAATAGTGTTGGGAAAACTGGATAAATATATGCAGAAAAATGAAATGGATTAAAGACTTATACATACATAATACTTTGGAAAAAACCCTGATGCTGGGAGAGATTGAGGGCAAGAGGAGAAGGGGGCAACAGAAGATGAGATGGTTGGATGGCATAACTGACTCAATGGACATGAGCTTGAACAAACTCCAGGATACAGTGGAAGACAGGGAAGCCTGGTGTGCTGCAGTCCATGGGGTTGCAAAGAGTCAGACATGACTTAGCGACTGATCAACAACAACATAATACCTGATATCAGGAGTGCTCCTAAACACTTCTGGTTTGACACTGCCTGATTTGAATTGATTTTTGCTCAGATGAACTTTCAAAATTGTAATATGCCTTCTTTATTCTATTATTAGTAGTTCTCTCTCAGATGGGAGAATTGAGGAGACTGCTCATGGGCCATCAGGAGCAATGAACAATCAGGCAGAGGTGCCTGTGAGCTCCTCGAACTCTCTGCTTTCTTTCTGCCTCTGGAGGTCATAGGCTCCTGGATCCTAGCTCTGTAGCTTTTGTATTAAGAGATTTCAGAGTCTAATTGAGCATTTCTGTTTTTGGACTGAGGACAGAAACTGGCCAGAGTCAAACTGGGTCCAGCTTAGAAACTCGGCTGCGTCTGGGGTTAGACTGTATCTGACTTAAACTGGACCAAGTCCAGTGTGCAATCTCAGGTGAATAAAATATGTTTTGAGGTTGAACAAGTAGGTTAATTTTGCTAAAGATAATCTTGAATTACAGTTCTCATAACCATCTTGGATTAGCATATCCATTGATGAGGTACCTTAGAGGGAAAGGTACACCCTTTTCCTCAGCCAGGCACTCACTATAAGGAGTAGAGGGAAGACTGTTTCTCCTCCTCTAAAGTGTCTGGTGACTAGGTTGAGACCTGCTGAGACAACCCACGTACTCCAGAGCCTGCAGATGGCAGGCATTCTGGGACTGGCAGAAGCTGGCAAAAGGGAAGAATTTTTACCAAAGTCAGCTCTATCAGATCTCTGTCTGTGGTTCCTGGTCAAGAGAAGAAGGTAAAATTTCACATTGCACCTTCTTTCCCAAATTCAGGTTGTCAGGGAACAAGTATGAATGATCAAATCTTTATCTTTGGGGGGCAGCTATTGCCTTCTAGTTTGTTTCATTTTGTATTCTGAGATCTTGGCTTGGCAGCAATCAGATTCGTTCAGTTCAATCGCTCAGTTGTGTCTGACTCTTTGCAACCCCATGGACTGCAGCATGCCAGGCCTCCCTGTCCATCACCAGCTCCCGGAGCTTACTCAAACTCATGTCCATTGAGTCGGTGATGCCATCCAACCATCTCATCCTCTGTCATCCCCTTCTCCTCCTGCCTTCAGTCTTTCTCCACATCAGGGTCTTTCCCAACGAGTCAGTTCGTCACATCAGGTGGCCAAAGTATTGGAGTTTCAGCTTCAGCATCAGTCCTTCCAATGAATATTCAGGACTGATTTCCTTTACAATGGATTGGTTGGATCTCCTTGCTGTTCAAGGGATTCTCAAGAGTCTTCTCCAACACCACAGTTCAAAAGCATCAGTTCTTTGGCACTCAGCTTTCTTTATAGTCCAACTCTCATATCCATATGTGACTACTGGAAAAAGCATAGCTTTGACTAGACAGACATTTGTTGGCAAAGTAATGTCCCTCTTTTTTAATATGCCGTCTAGGTTGGTCATAACTTTTCTTCCAAGGAATAAGCATCTTTTAATTTCATGACTACAATCAACATCTGCAGTGATTTTGGAGCCCCCCAAAATAAAGTCTCTCACTGTTTCCCCATCTATTTACCATGAAGTGATGGGACCAGATGCCATGATTTTAGTTTTCTGAATGTTGAATTTTAAGCAACTTTTTCACTCTCCTCTTTCACTTTCATCAAGAGGCTCTTTAGTTCATCACAGTCCAACTCTCACATCCATACATGACCACAGGAAAAACCATAGCCTTGACTAGACGGACCGTAGTCGGCAAAGTAATGTCTCTGCTTTTGAATATGCCATCTAGGTTGGTCATAACTTTTCTTCCAAGGCGTAAGCGTCTTTTACTTTCACGGCTGCAGTCACCATCTGCAGTGATTTTAAATACTATGTATGTATTTACAACTACTGAATTTATTTCAGCCCTGACCTCTTTCCCAAATCCCAGACTTATAATGCAATCACTTACTCACATTTTCACATTAATATCAAATAATGGCTGAACCTGACTCAAAGCTGATTTGCTCATGTCTTCCTTTAATTTTCCCAAACAACATTCTCTATCTCAAGTCAGTGACAACTCTGTACTTCCATGTGTTCAAATAAAAAATAAATGCAAGCAAATAAATATTGAAGAAACTGTTCTCTTTTCTTTCTCACACACTATGTAACTAGTCTATCAGATAATTATGTTATCTCTATTTTCACAATATCTCAATCAGCAAACCAACTACCTCCTTCCATCTTTATTTCTACCATTAAGGCTCAAGCCAACATCATGTTTCACCTAGATTACTACAATAGTCCTTTAACTGACTGTTCTTTCTCTAAAATCAGTTTATTCCAACCTGTAAAATACCACTTAAAAAATTCACAGCCATTTTGTAGATCTCCACTTTATATATATAAATATATATATACACATTTTCTATATATATGATATAAATGCAATTATATTCTATATGACATANCTTTAACTGACTGTTGTTTCTCTAAAATCAGTTTATTCCAACCTGTAAAATACCACTTAAAAAATTCACAGCCATTTTGTAGATCTCCACTTTATATATATAAATATATATATACACATTTTCTATATATATGATATAAATGGAATTATATTCTATATGACATATATGATCTTATATGTGTGTGTATGTGTTTACATATGTTTATATGTATATATATGTAGATAGATAAAAGCTGACAATTGCAGTAGTTTCTCAAAGTGTGCATACAAGAGCATAAAATAATTTTATTTAATGTACTGCACAGTGTATTAAATATGCCAGTGCTTTGGCACTCTTTCTGCACAAGATTAATTAAATTTCCCTGCTTCATACACAAGAAGGCAACGGCAACCCACTCCAGTGCTCTTGCTTGGAAAATCCCATGGACGGAGGAGCCTGGTAGGCTGCAGTCCATGGGGTCGCGAAGAGTCAGAGACTACTGAGTGACTTCACTTTCACTTTCACTTTCATGCATTGGAGGAGGAAATGGCAATCCACTCCAGTGTTCTTGCCTGGAGAATCCCAAGGACAGCAGAGCCTGGTGGGCTGCCGTCTATGGGGTCACACAGAGTTGAACACGACTGAAGCAACTTAGCAGCAGCAGCTTCATACATACACAAACACACAAATATATACACAGAGAGATGTATGTGTACATGTGTTTTGTATGTGTATGCATAGGTTGAATATTCTATAAAATCCTCATCTATTATTAGCTATCCTAAACCCCTTTCTTCTAAAAAAAAAAAAAAGAATTGTGTTAGTTTAGTTGCTAACCTTAAATTCAGGGTTTCAGACATTGCAATTTAGAGGTACAGTGTTTTTAAAGTTTTTATTCATTTATCTTAATTGGAGGATAAGTACTTTGCAATATTGTGATGGTTTTTGCCTACATCAGTCTGACTCGGCCATAGGCACACGTGCGTCTCCTCCATGCTGAGCCTCCCTCCTTGTCAACCCTAAATTGTGTTAGTTTAGTTGCTAACCTTAAATTCAGGGTTTCAGACATTGCAATTTAGAGGTACAGTGTTTTTAAAGTTTTTATTCATTTATCTTAATTGGAGGATAAGTACTTTGCAATATTGTGATGGTTTTTGCCTACATCAGTCTGACTCGGCCATAGGCACACGTGCGTCTCCTCCATGCTGAGCCTCCCTCCTTGTCAACCCTGTCCCTCCAGGTTGTCACAGAACACTGAGAGGTTTTTGTCTTAATTCCTTGAATGCTTTTTGAGTCCTCTTTGAAGCTTTCTATATCTAACCATTTAGAGATAAATTAAATCATCTTACCTGCTGTCCTTAAGACATACTCACTGAAAGTAGTGGTGTTTATAAGTTTAGTTTTTTTTATTGGTTTTTGGAGGAATACAACTTTTTTTCCCCTACAGCATGAAATTTCTAGCTTTGATGAAAATGGAAGTGGCATAAGGAACTCAGCTGTGACAGATTTAATATATGGTTAATTCAACAAAGAGTATAAAATGCTACTTCTGAATTTGAGGCTAAGGGTCAGATTATTAAGATTGTGATGATGCTCTTGAGATTTAATCATCTTTGCAAAACACCAAAAAAATGAAAGCCTGAAATATACTAACCCCAAATTAAGACATCCACTTATTTTTCACTGAGATAATTGAACTATTTTCTCCCCAGGGAGTCACTTATACCTTTGTGAATAAGTTAGGCATTTGAAATACAAAATATCTTTTATGGTCTTAAGACTCCATTGTGAATAACACTGAATTAAATTAAATGATATAAAATTTATTAGGTCTTGCCTCAAATTTTCACAATTCCAGTGAAAATATAATCCATACTCATATCTATTTTAATAGGCAAGAATACTGGAATGAGTTACCATAACCTACTCCAATTGATCCATCACTCCTCAACCACCTTCCTGATTGCAATTTTTTTTTCTCTGTTTTTATTTACTCACTCTGTTCCATGTATACTTGTTCCCTTACTATTCTTTTAACAAACCAAGGAGGATCTCACCTCAGGGCCTTTGTATTCACCAGAGACATTCATGTAATGTTATTCCTATGCAGGACTTTCTCAAATGTTATTTTCACAGGTTTCTCTACTCCCATGCAACCCTTTTCTCTCACTTTAATTTCTTTAAAGCACAACTCTTATCCATGTCACACACATGCATCCCACACAAACAGGAACGAATACCTGTGCACACATGCATACACACTTTGCTGTTGACAATAAAGTCTTCTTCACTCAAAAACAAGTTTAATGAAAACAAGAATTTTGTTTTCTCACATGGAATATCTTCAGCATGTGTTACCCGCTGATTACATTTTTCCAGCAGTAATGTCTTTGAGAGAAACGTTGGTTAATAATTAAAAGTGGAATTAGCAGGAGTTAGGAAGGCTGTTCCAGGGGAGTAGGATGAGTCATCTCCTCCTTTGTGGTCTCTAACAAAGCTTTTGGGGATGAAGTGGTCTCATTTGGAGCATTGGTATTCCACCCTCTGGTCTTTAGAGGAGAGTGGGATGGAAAGACATAGGAAACAGACACTTAGCTGATTCCAAATCAGTACTTAGTCCTTCTTCAACATATCATCTCATGAAAGACAGTTTTTTTTCCTGTTGTTCCAATGTTGACAGCCCCAACCTCACTACAATGAGCAATAAAAAGATAATCATGTTTGATAAATGTTTATTGAAAATTATGTGAAATTTTGGCTGGGCTACAAATAAAAAGTTACAACACTTTGACTTTGAGATTACTACACTCCAAAATATTTCAGTTAATTCACAAAGTCAGTAAACTATACCCCCATTATTGCTATCACACCCTTATTATTAAACAGCTAAGACTTCCTTCTATAGTATTTGGTACTCTTGACATCCATGTGAATGGAAGAGTGTTACTATTTATAACAGATGCTGTGATATACTACCCAGATTGGGCTTTCAGTATTGAAGTATTTACTTCCCCAGCTTCCTAGGGCATCGACAGCTCACACCTCATAGCTGAGCTCTACTCTTGGAATATTCCTGCTGAAAGGCACTGTCATTCTGAAAATTAGACTGCTTCCAGTGGGTGACCCATATCTAAAGCAGGTTATTATGGAGGTATAAATGCCTGTTCAAATTTGAAACATCTCTGAGAAGGTTAATCTCAACTCCAGCTCTCCACATGGAACTGGCTGAAAACTCTGTTGCAATTTCATCACAAATTAGTTTCTTCTACCAAATCCTTTTTCCCTTACTTCTTTATCAGTACTGTTCCTTGGAAAACTTGCCAATAAATTTCCTAAATAGAAATATCTGTCTCAGAGTCTATTTTCCAAGATCCAATCAAAGTTATATATATATATATATATGACTTAATTATATATATATATATATATATATATAATTAAGAGTGAATACATTTGAATCAGTTCTAATGAGGTGGATGAAACTGGAGCCTATTATACAGAGTGAAATAAGCCAGAAAGAAAAACACCAATACAGTATACTAACGCATATATATGGAATTTAGAAAGATGGTAATGATAACCCTGTATGCGAGACAGCAAAAGAGACACAGATGTATAGAACAGTCTTTTGGACTCTGTGGGAGAGGGAGAGGGTGGGATGATTTGGGAGAATGACATTGAAACATGTATAATATCATATATGAAATGAATCACCAGTCCAGGTCTGATGCATGCTACTGGATGCTTGGGGCTGGTGCACTAAGATGACCCAGAGGGATGGTTTGGGGAGGGAGGAGGGAGGGGGGCTCAGGATGGGGAACACATGTATACCTGTGGCAGATTAATGTTGATGTATGGTGAAACCAATACAATATTGTAAAGTAATTAATCTCCAATTAAAATAAATAAATCTATATTTTAAAAAATTAGAACAAAGTCAGAGGTATCATAGTCTCTGGTTTCAAGCTATACTACAAAGCTACAGTAATTAAAACAGTATGGTACTGGCACAAAAACAGTTGTTAAAAAAAAAGTGAAAAAGCTCAATTTTGAAATTGAGATTTAAATCTAGGTCAGCCAATTCCGACTGTTTTGATATTTTACCAGACACTGCCTTCCTTCACTGTGTTGATTCATACTATAGGCTAATAAGTACACATTTAAGACACCAGGAAATTAAGAATACATCTCATTTTAAACAATATATTTTAACACAGAAAAACAGTTTAAGCAATTAGACAATACAATTAACATGAAAACATTCTTATTCCACATAATAGGGTGATATGTAACATGACTTCACAGTATCTTTTGCTGTAAGATCTTCTTTAAGGCCCCTTTTACATCCTTATTTTTCAAACTGTAGATTAGGGGATTTAGCATAGGGATCACTACGGTATAAAAGACAGAGACAATCTTGTCCTGCTCCATTGAGTAGCTAGTCATAGGACGCAAGTACATGAAGAGAATCGTCCCAAAGAATATGGTGACGGCCATGAGGTGAGAGGCACAGGTGGAGAAGGCTCTGTGCCTGCCCTCCAAGGAGGGCATCCTCAAGATGGCAACGAGGATGCATAGGTAGGAAGTGAGGACGATCATAACACAGCTGATGACATTAATGCTAGAGAAAGCCATGATCACGATGCCATTGATGCGGGTATCAGAGCAAGAGAGTTTGAGCAGAGGTGGTGTATCACAGTAGAAATGATTGATCTTATTGGAGCCACAAAAAGACAACTTGAAAGTCATTCCTGTGTGTATGGCTGCATTTCCAAAACCTGCGAGGAACGAGGTAGCTGCTAGCAAGAAGCAAATTCTCCCAGACATGAGAACTGGATACAGCAAAGGGTTCCAAATGGCTA
>SJYT01040253.1:0-32287 GCA_006410635.1 Cephalophus harveyi
AAGTCTACCTACAGAATCCCATACCCAACACAACTTAAGGCAAGCAAAACTCAGCTAGTCCAAGATTTTGGGGGGCAGAAATCTCTTAAAATATACAACATTTTAAGATTTATCTTTCAACCAAAATTTGTGACTACATAGTCCATAAAGTTTCATGACGTTATAATTACAAGTCAAATATGCTTATAGGTTGATAGGTGACTGTGAAAGGATTATTTTACTTCCTGAATGCTTTCTCCTCAGAGGACTCACAAAGCTTCCCTGGCAGGAGAGTAGAGACCTCAAGTTACCTGGGAAAGCTAGGAGTTTAAATCAGTTCTTGCAGAGAGTGTAAATTCCTATATGTTTACTACATGGGCCTTTGAGAAAAGTCCTAGCTGTTGAAGTGTGAACAACTTTCAAAAGAGCACAGAGAAATAAAATTTTCTTAAAGGCCCATTTGAATTGCTTCACTCTCAGAAAGTTACAGAGGTTATTGTGCCTAGGTAATTGATTTACTTCACATCTATGACACATCCAATAAACACCCCATTATCAAAAGCCTCCTTAAGCCTCTTCGATGTGAAAAGCAAGAATTCACTTACCAGCATGGGAAATTGGATTATTGTGCCTGGCAATACTATTATCATTAATAGTGTTTGTTAATTTTTTTTCTATTTCACCAGGTTCACAATGCTTCCTAAATGTTAGATCAAATAAAACAATAAAGGTGAGTGATGAAAAATTACTCAGGTTGTCACCAAAGGAAAAAGAATGAGCAGCCCAAGGCCATGCAGTAAAGATATCAGAAACTGAAAGTTGCAGTGCTCTATCCTCTCCAATAAGCGACCGTTAGTCCATTATACATTAACGGTATAAGAATATATTTGGACACATTAGAAGTATTTACCGTATAAACAACAGATTTTATACATAATTTGCGTCTTTTTAGTGAATTTGCAAGTTTTTTAAAAACATGAGAGAAGCTAGGCAGAATAAGCAAAGATAAACCACCACCAAGATAGATGGAAAATGCTCAAAATATGGGCAATTTTGGAAAGCTTATAACTTAATAAAACCCACAACTTCTAATAAATGAATGCCCATGGGCAGATATATTAAAAGTTTAATCTCTTATTACTCAAAGTTCAAGCTACCCACATCTTAGGTGTCAGCATATGGTTACAAATGCCTACGAAAGAGGCATCTGTCTGAATAGGGCATACGTTTTCTCACAGTTCTAAGGATAGTGAACAGGCATGTTGACTGACAACTCTAGAAGGAGTTATTAAAAACTATTTTACTATGAATTTCCTTGTCAAATTGGGAACTAAGTTTTAGGTTGTTTGTTTGTTTTTAGTGCATCCAAGCAAAACCCCTGTAATTAGAACATCAAAAAAAATCTGTATTTTTCTGAGACTCCTAATACCTATTTCAAATTTCAGCTCAGTATTCAATGACATCCTAATACTATTCATTTATTCATCCTGAGTCTTTGAGAGTCCACACCATGCCAAGCACAGAACTGGGGCAGTGGGGGCGGAGGGGCGGGGAGTAGTGTGCTTCATAAGGCTGATTGCAAATACCCTGGAGTATAATACATCATGTCTCTCAGGTTTATAAGAGTATCAAGATCTCTTAGGAAGGGAACCTTGTTTAGATCTCCCATTGAAATTAACATAGTGCTCAGCTCATATTAAGGGCTCAAAATTCAGTTGTTTTTTTTTTAAACATGACCATAATTGCTGACATATGAATGATTCTTCTACTCTAAAAAGCATCATTTAGTAGAGAAAACAAAAGAAAAACAGTAATTCTTACACATTATGGGACAAGATACCTATATATTGGTATGCAACACCCCTTCTCCACCACAGAGTCATCCCATTCCTTAACTGTCACACTGCCTGGACTTTTGCCATCATTGGTTGCCCACTTTGTGAACATAAGTTCTACAATGTATTCCAAAGGAACTCTTCCCCCGACATTTCTTGCAGAGCAACAATTTGAACTTACCAAATAGAGTTACATTTTCCAAACACAGTTACATCTTTGTACATTATCCTCTCTTAGGCAGCCTTCTTACTGCATTGTACTATTCCATTTATTATTTATGTTCTACCTACTTCCCAAAAGGATTAGAAATGGCTTAAAATATTAAATTGTATGATAGACAAGAATATTAAAGGTAAAAAGGGAAATCAAAAACTGGTTCAGAGTAATGAATAAACATACTAAAAATGAAACTGAGTTACTCTAACAGCCACTAAATTTAGCTTCAAGCATTCTCAAAGTCAAGAAAAAGGGAGTTTCTGATATAATACAAACTCATGGTTCTCCTTGGCAGAGCCAAGGAATTAGATTAACTTATCTGTGGCAGAGGTTGCTAGGTAGCCACCAAATCTGTTGTCCTCCTCTTCTGCAGTGACGTGTTGTGGCTGGGTCACAGGCAGTAACTGCATTTTTCAGCTTCCCTTGCAATGCAGAGAGGCCATGTGGCCAAGCTTTCATGAATGTGTGCAAAGTTGCTTTTGGTCATGTCTAACTCTTTGTGACCCCATGGACTATAGTCCACCAGGCTCCTCTGTCCATTGGATTCTCCAGGGAAAAATACTGGCGTGGTTGCCATGCCCTCCTTTAGGAGATCTTCCCAACTCTGGGATCAAACCCAAGTCTCTTATATCTCCTGCATTGGCAGGTGGATTCTTTACCACATAGCACCAACTGCAAGGTCAAGCTCTAACTAGTGGGATTTGAACAGAATTAATGTGTACAATTTCTGCATCTCATACTTGAGAGGAATCCTATGATTTTGAACTCCCAAGCTTTCTCCCTCCTGCTGGTCAAAAGTTGAATGACCAGAATGACCCTGGGAGCCATCAGTTGAAAATGGTGGGGCCCAGGTCTCTGCGTAATCATAAGGAAACAGAGAAATACAGAATGCCTGATTGGAATAGTTTCCCAAAGTCATCAAAACACCTCAAAAGTAAGACAAGGGGGTACCTTTGAGCTAAATAAAAAATGCTAATGAATATCATGAGAAATGAAGCCTGAAGTCATAGCTGGTATTTAAGGTCAGAACAGATAAATAATCAGGAAAATAGTATTGAGAAACATGATCCATTACAGGTGTCACCAGAGTTACAAATGGGCACCAGAAAAGCCTGGCCAGGGGGCTGGCACTGCCTACTGCAAAGCTCACCAAAGGACCATGCATTGGACCCCTTAGGGCAGAGTATGTGATTGATCATCACACCACTAAAGTCTGGTCCTAGAGCAAGTGTGAAGTTAGTCAAGTCGCATCCTTCCATCTTCCTTTTGTCAAATCCCCCTCCCCCAAAGCACCATTTTTTAATAATACTTTTTTTGCCACTTTATTTATTTTTTAATTGAAGGATAATTCCTTTACAGAATTTTATTGTTTTCTGTCAAACATCAGCATGAATCAGCCACAGATACACCCATGTTCCCTCTCTTTCAAACCTCCCTCCCATCTCCCTCCCCATCCCACCCTTCTAGATTGTCACAGAGCACCTGTTTGAGTTCCTTGAGGCATATGGCAAGTTCCCACTGGCTATCTATTTTACATATGGTAAAGTAAGTTTCCATGTTACCCTCTCCATGCATCTCACCCTCTCCCTCCTCCCCTTCTCCTGTGTCCATAGGTCTCTTCTCTATGTCTATTTCTCCATTGCTGCTCTGCAAATAAATTCATCAGTACCATCTTTCTAGATTCCATGTATATGCATCAGTATACAATATTTATATTTCTTTTTCTGACTTACTTCATTCCTTTTTATGGCTGAGTAATATTCCATTGTGTATATGTACCACAGCCTCTTTATCCATTCATCTGTCAATGAACATCTAGGGTGCTTCCATGTTATAGCTATTGTAAACAGTGCTGCAATGAACATTCAGGTACATGTGTCTTTTTCAATTTTGGTTTCCTCAGAGTGTATGCCTAAGAGTGGGATTGCTGGGTCATAAGGTGGTTTTATTCTAGTTTCTTTAAGGAATCTCCATACCATCTTCCATAGAGGCTTATCAATTTACATTCCCACCAGCAACACAAGAAAACAAAAAATTTCACAATTCATAAGGAACACAAAAGACCCAGAAGAGCCAAAACAGTCTTGAGAAAGAAGAATGGAACTGGAGTCTTCCTGAATTCAGACTATACTACAAAGCTACAGTCATCAAGACAGTATGGTACTGCAGAAACAGAAACACACTGGTAAAAACAGAAATATAGACCAATGGAACAAGATAAAGAAATCAGAGATAAACCCATGCACCTATGGGTACCTTATTTTTTACAAAGGAGACAAGAATATACAATGGAGCAAAGGCAGCCTCTTCAATAAGTGGTGTTGGGAAAACTGGACAGCTATGTGCAAAAGAATAAAATAAGAACACTTCCTAACACCATATGCAAAGATAAACTCAAAATGGATTAAAGACCTAAATAAGTGTAAGAACAGAAATTATAAAACTGTTAGAGGAAAACATAGGCAGAACACTTGATGACATAAATCAAAGCAAGACCCTCTAAGATCTACCTCTTAGAGTAATAGAAATAAAAACAAAAGTAAACAAGTGGGACCTGATTAAACTTAAAAGCTTTAGCGCCACAAAGGAAACTATAAACAAGGTGAAAAGACAAACCTCAGAATGGGAGAAAATAATAGCAAATGAAACAACTGACAAAGGATTAATTTCCAAAATATACAAGCTGCTTATACAACTCAACACCAGAAAAACAACCCAATCAAAAAGTGGGAAAAAGACCTAAATGGACACTTCTCCAGAGAAGACATACAGATAACTAACAAACACATGAAACGATGCTCAATATTGCTCATTATTAGAGAAATGCAAATCAAAACTACAATGAGATACCACTTCACACAGTCAGAATGGCCATAATCAAAAAGTCTACAAACAATAAATTCTGGAGAGGGTGTGGAGTAAAGGGAATCCCCCATAGAACTTTAACAGCCCATGGTGATCACTGGCTCTGCACAGAGTAACTCTTACATCAGCATCCCACACTCAGACCCCTTTCTGATTCCTTTCCCTATCAAATTTACTGTTCAAGTGCCTCATTCCTTCAGAGCCTCACTATGGAATGATTTTCCAAGCTGACTGCCCAATACCCAATACCAGAATACTGTATATAAAAACATGTGCTACTCCAACTCCTTGTTAATGTTTTCCCCTATTAGATACTCTGTTGAAATATAAATAGGTTTCCAATGTTAAAGCACACATATACACAACATAGAATTTAGAGCAGATTGGCCATTGGGGTAGGAGTTTGGATTCCACAGAGAGACCAGACCATTACTATTGGTGTCACAATTCTACTACAGCATTTTCAAGTTACAGGACAACTTAAAAAGAGGATAAAAGTATTCATATCCTGCACTCCCTGGGACACAGATACTATTTCTAAATGTGTATGAGAGCTCTTTCCTCAGCCCCAGTAAACAACACAAGGAGATTTTGCCCTCAGAGAAATGCACTGAGAACCAAGTCTCAGAATCAGAAAACAGCACCATAATATCATTTACTTGGGGGGCGGGGGAGGGCATTATTTAATCAATTATTGAGAGTTGCCTAATTTAAGTAATGATTATAAAATTCACAAGAATTCACTGATTAGCACTAGTAATTTTCTGATACTATCTTTAGAGTTTTCTATGTATAGTATGTCATCTGCAAACAGTGAGACCTTTACTACTTCTTTTCCAATCTGGATTCCTTTTCTTTCTTTTTCTTCTCTGATTGATGTAGCTAGGACTCCCAAAACTATGTTGAATAGTAGTGGTGAAAGTGGGCACCCTTGTCTTGTTCCTGATCTTAGGGGGAATGCTTTCAATTTTTCATCATTGAGAAAAATGTTTGCTGTGGGCTTATCATATACGGCCTTTACTGTGTTGAGGTAGGTTCCTTCTATGCCCATTTTTTGAAGAATTTTAATCATAAATAAGTGATGAATTTTGTCAAAGGCTTTTTCTGCATCTATTGAGATTATTATATGGTTTCTATCTTTCAGTTTGTTAATATGGTGTATCACATTGATTGATTTGCATATATTGAAGAATCCTTGCATCCCTGGAATGAACCCAACTTGATCATGGTGTATGAGCTGCTCTAAAGTCTATGTTGTGTATATGCATGCTTTAACATTGGAAATATGGCACAAAAAAGCAGAAATATAGACCAATGGAACAATACAGAAAGCCAAGAAATAAACCCATGCACCTAAGGGTACCTTATTTTTGACAAAGGAGACAAGAATATACAATGAGGCAAAGGCAAAAGCTTCTTCAATAAGTGATGCTAGGAAAACTGGATAGCTACATGTAAAAAAATGAAATTAGAACACTTCCTAACACCATACACAAAGATAAAATGGATTAAAGACCTAAATTTAAGACCAGAAACTATCAAACTCATAGAGGAAAACATAGGCAGAACACTCAGATCCTCTATGACCTACCTCCTAGAGTAATGGAAATAAAAATAAAAGTAAACAAGGGTGACCTGATTAAACTTAAAAGCATTTGCACAGCAAAGGAAACTATAAACAAGGTGAAAAGACAATCCTCAGAATGGGAAAAAATAATAGCAAATGAAACAATTGACAAAGGATTAATTTCCAAAATATGCAAGCAGTTCATACAACTCAATATCAGAAAAACAAACAACTCAATCCAAAAGTGGGAAAAAGACCTAAACAGACATTTCTCCAAAGAAGACAAACAGATGGCTAACAAACCCATGAAAAAGTGCTCAACACTGCTCATTGTTAGAGAAATACAAATCAAAACTACAATGAGGTACCACCTCACACCAGTCAGAATGGCCATAATCAAAAAGTCTACAAACAATAAATGCTGGAGAGGGCGTGAAGTAAAAGGAACCCTCTTGCATTGTTGGTGGGAATGTAAATTGATAAGCCACTATGGAGGATGGTATGGAGATTCCTTTTAAAAAAACTAGGAATAAAACCAACTTATGACCCAACAATCCCACTCCTAGGCATATACTCCGAAGAAACTGAAATTGAAAAAGACACATGTATCCTATTGTTCATTGCAGCACTATATACAATAGCTAGAACATGGAAGCACCCTAGATGTTCATTGACAGATGAATGGATAAAGAAGTTGTGGTACATATACACAATGGAATGTTCAGTTCAATTCAGTTCAGTTCAGTGGCTCTGTTGTGTCTGACCCCACAAACGGCAGCATTACTCAGCCATAAAAAGGAACCCATTTGAGTCAGTTCTAATGAGGTGGATGAACCCAGAGACTATTATACAGAGTGAAGTAAGTCAGAAAGAAAAAGATAAATATTATATACTAACACATATATATGGAATCTAGAAAGACGTTACAATGAATTTATTTGCAGGGCAGCCATAGAGAAACAAACACAGAGAACAGACTTATCAACATGGGGAGAGGTGAGGAGAGGGTGAGATGTATGGAGAGAGTAACGGAAACTTACATTACCATATGTAAAATAGATAACCAACGGGAATTTGCTGTATGGCTCAGGAAACTCAAACAGGGGCTCTGTATCAACCAAGAGGGATGGGATGGGGAGGGAGATGGGAGGGAGGTTCAAGAGGGAGGGGATATGTATACCTATGGCTGATTGATCTTGAGGTTTGACAGAAAACAACAAAATTCTGTGAAGCAATTATCCTTCAACTTAAAAAAAATTTTTTTAATTTTTATAAAGTTACAAGAAGATATTAAAACATAAAAATTTCCTCAAAAATTCACAATACTCTTTCAATATAACCAGGAATTATTCAATGAAACAGTCCTGGTTCCTGAGAAGTGAAGCCTAGATTTTAGTGTGAGAGCCAGATCTCCCCATCAGCCTGGTGATCCCCATTTCTTCTCTATATCCCCATTTCTTCTCTACACTAGTGAGCTTCTGCTTCTCAAAAATGAGTGCCAAGATGACTTTAATCAGGGTCTGTGTGGCCAAGCACTCTCCCCTCATCCCCCGCCCCCCCCCCCCACACACACACAAAGCCTGCTTTCCATTACTGTAAAAGAAACACATTTTTTAGTTTGTTTTTGTTTGTATTTTTCCTTTCAGAAGCTGTCATGTCTGAAACCATCACCGAGATATCTGGCTTAAGAAAACATGTATTTTGCCAGTGAGTTAACAGCAGTTCTAATTCTAGTCAACAATGTCTGTTACACAAATTCAGCATAAACACCCCATTTTACACTACCCCTACTTGGAGGCAGTGAGCTGTCTTTATACTTCCAACTCATTTCTGTTATAACTTGTTAAGCTGTTGCATTTAGGATAACTGTTTGGCAAAATTTCAATTTTCTTTATGCACAGTAAGTAAAAATTCTCGTTATATGTTATTATATTGGGAGCAGCCAAAAATGTTGTTTCAGAAAAAGAAAAAAGGATGACATCCAGGCATTGAGAAACCTTCTCTAAGTATGTAGCCAAGAATCACATTATTCTTTCCTTGTTACCCCCACCTTTCCCATGCAGAGGGAAAGCATTTCTAACTATATTATTTAAGGTACACTTACAAAATCTGAATAATGGAAAATAGGTATAAATATTATCTCTGTCTTCTCTTGGATTATGACTAATAAAGCCCCCATTATTTCAGAGAACAAGAGCAGAACTAGGAAGAAAGACTGCCTTGATCTGAAGGAAGATGGGTCAGGATTGAAGGAAAAAGGTAAAGAAAATAATTAAGAACCATGGTAGTGAGCACAAAAGTTGACCCTCCATTCTGTTGTGTTTGGCTTTGTGATTAGTCTGTGAAACTAGCCTCTCAGGAATTACAAGTTTGATGTTTTATGTGTGTGTGTGTGTGTGTGCGTGCACACACACACTCAATCATTCAGTTGTGTCTGACTTTTTGCGACTTCATGGACTATAGCCCATCAGGCTTCTCTGTTCATGGAACTTTCCAGCAAGAATACTGGAGCAGTTTATCATTTCTTCCTCCAGAAGACCTTCCTGACCCAGGGATTACACCCAGGTCTCCTGCATCTCCTACATTGGCAGGTGGATTTTTTAATGCTGAACCATCTGGGAAACCCTTCCCGGGAAACCCTTGATGTTGTATAGTAAACAGTTAATTCATCAGGCAGTGAGTGTTCAAACTGAAACCACACAACTCAGAAGGGACTCAAACCAAGCCAAAACTGAGATGGGGACTCAAACCCACTCTTTTAATTGAATTGTGCACTTGGCCTTCAGGACTTAATGAAGCTCAGCACAGAAGGAATTCAGCAAGAGGAGAAGTGATAGGTAGGAAGTAGATTTATGTAGAGAGAGACACCTTCCATACACAGAATGTAGTACATCTCAAAAGGTGAGAGCAACCCCCAAATATGGAGTGATTAGTTTTTACAGGCTGGATAATTTAATAGGCTAACGAGTGGGAGGGTTATTCCAACTGCTTTGGGGCAATGGGGCAAGGATTTCCTGGAATTGGGACACCACCTATTTTTTGGCCTTTTTATGGTCAGGCTTGGAACTATCATGGCACCTGAGTGCATATATTGAGGCTCAAGTTCTACTAGAAGTCAAAATTTCCACCATCTTAGACCTAGTTCCAAATAGCAAAAGGAGTACGTCAAGGCTATATATTGTCACCCTGCTTATTTAACTTCTATGCAGAGTACATCATGAGAAACACTGGACTGGAGGAAGCACAAGCTGGAATCAAGATTGCTGGGAGATATATCAATAACCTCAGATATGCAGATGACACTACCCTTATGGCAGAAAGTGAAGAAGAACTAAAGAGCATCTTGATGAAAGTGAAAGAGGAGAGTGAAAAAGTCGGCTTAAAGCTCAACATTCAGAAAACGAAGATCATGGCATCTGGTCCTATCACTTCATGGCAAACAGATGGGGAAACAGTGGAAACAGTGTCAGACTTTATTTTGGGGGGCTCCAAAATCACTGCAGATGGTGACTGCAGCCATGAAATTAAAAGATACTTACTCTTTGGAAGGAAAGTTATGACCAAGCTAGAAAGCATATTAAAAAGCAGAAACATTACTTTGTCAACAAAGGTCCATCTAGTCAAGGCTATGGTTTTTCCTGTGATCATGTATGGATGTGAGAGTTGGACTATAAAGAAAGCTGAGCACTGAAGAACTGATGCTTTTGAACTGTGGTGCTGGAGAAGACTCTTGAGAGTCTCTTGGGCTGCAAGGAGATCCAACTAGTCCATCCTAAAGGAGATCAGTCCTGAGTCTTCATTGGAAGGACTGATGTTGAAGCTGAAACTCCAATATTTTGGCTACCTGATGTGAAGAGCTGACTCATTTGAAAAGATGCTGATGCTGGGAAAGATCGAGGGCAGGAGGAGAAGAGGACGACAGGATGAGATGGTTGGATGGCATCACTGACTCAATGGACATGGGTTTGGGTGGACTCCAGGAGTTGGTGATGGACAGGGAGGCCTGGCATGCTGCGGTTCATGGGGTCACAAAGAGTCGGACATGACTGAGTGACTGAACTGAACTGAGGACCTAGTTGGTTCTAAACAGTCTATCATATCCTCAATAGCTTTGTCTTTCTTTTAAAGCTTGTATTGGGTTAGCCAAAATTTAGTTTTGTTTTTTCCATAACATCTTATGGATAAACCTGAATAAACTTGGCTAACCCAATACCTTGCTCCTTTCTCTCCCGTTTCAAAACCCTGAACATTCCGAAGAAAGGACTGACTTCAGGAACACTGGCCCCTGACCAGGTCCTGGGATATAACCTCTGATTCCTAGGAATATCCTGCCTGAGACAATGTCTATATTTCTGAGTCCTCTGATCACCCTCTAGTCCTTTGACAAGATAGCTTAGGCTACCAATGTAACTTGTGGTAAATGCCTATTTTTGTATGCCTGAGGCAATGGAATATCCCATATTAGTTTGACCTCTGGGTGCTGGGGAGTGATCAAGACATTGAATAACTATGGGGAGTCATGAAGATGTTCCATAACTGCAGAGCAGACCTCAGATAGAAACCCTGGACACCATGGCTCCATATATCCTTCTCTGGTTGGCAGTGTTTCACACATGTCACACAGCACTGCTGGAAGAATCAGCAACAGCTCTATACAACTCTCAGAGAAGGCAATGGCACCCCACCCCAGTACTCTTGCCTGGAAAATCCCATGGACGGAGGAGCCTGGTGGGCTGCAGTCCATGGGTCGTGAAGAGTCGGACGCGACTGAGGGACTTCACTTTCACTTTTCACTTTCATGCATTGGAGAAGGAAATGGCAACCCACTCCAGTGTTCTTGCCTGGAGAATCCCAGGGACGGGGGAGCCAGGTGGGCTGCCGTCTATGGGGTCGCACAGAGTCAGACACAACTGAAGTGACTTAGCAGCTATACAACTCTACTGGGAGGGGACTTCTGGAAGCTTAAGTCTGGTTTCTCTTGGATTTCACCCAAGTGCCTTTTGGACCCATGTTGATTTTGATTCACATTCTTTCCTTAAAATAAACCACAACCATGAGTATGACAGCATTTCTGAATCCTGGAAAACCTTCTAGCAAAGCAGCAATCCTGAGCATGGCTTTAGAGCCCCCCAACACAGAAGTGACTGAAAGAGCTGGCTGGAGGAGCTTGACCTCTAAACAGTTTGTGTTGTCCAAAAAGAAACAGAAAGGCTCTAAGGTCTTATCCTAACAGCTCCCTGAAACCGGAGTCCTGGAATCGAAACTTTCCCCTTTATGACTATTTTAGATAACAGACTATAGCAGGCTTTCTCACATTAGCCTAGTCTCAGATAAACATTCTTACCATTGGGCTTCTCCCTTTCCTCTGCCTACTGCAGAATGAAGCTCATAAGTAAAGAGAAGAACTATGACCTCTATACTTCTTCACAATCCCTGGTCTTTTTTATAAAGCAAATAAGTTTTTTTTATACCATCATAAAGTTTACATGATTCATAAGACACAATTTTGATATTTTATATTTTATTCTTATGCAGAAGGTATTCAACTCTCCAAAATAGTGAAAATCAGAAGAATATACAAAAGTAGACAGTTGTCCTAGGTGGGGTAAAAGTTATGTATGTTATATTTCAAACAATAAATAAGGAAAGTGAAGAAAGGGAGAGATAAATCCCTTTAAAAACCAGAAAATGAACTCTCCTGCTTCAGCACATTAGAGTGACCCAGCTGCCTCTATTTTCTATAAAAATTCCATTTTGAAACTGCAACTTTCTTTTAGCATTATACTAAATCTCCCTTTATCCATCAGTTTCTCACTTTCCCCTCTTTGTTAGTCACAAAACTTCTTTGGATGGTTTTTGTCTATTACAAAATTTTAAAATCCCCAAGGTACCTTAGGACAGGAACAACAATCACCTCTCAATGAGTACAAAGCATGAAAATACCATTTGACCTGGCAGATTCCATAAAATTTGTTACCTTAGTCTGAGCAACACAAGTCACCAGAGGAGTCTGCAGAGGACTGGGGAACTCACTCAGACTTGCTCACTCAGACTCAGGCTCAGCTCAGTCTCCACCTTGGCTTAATGCCGCCGCCGCTGCTGCTGCTGCTAAGTCGCTTCAGTAGTGTTCGACTCTGTGCAACCCCATAGACGGCAGCCCACCAGGCTCCCCCGTCCCTGGGATTCTCCAGGCAAGAACACTGGAGTGGGTTGCCATTTCCTTCTCCAATGCATGAAAGTGAAAAGTGAAAGTGAAGTCACTGAGTCATGTCCAAATCTCAGCGACCCCATGGACTGCAGCCCAACAGGCTCCTCCGTCCATGGGATTTTCCAGGCAAGAGTACTGGAGTCGGGTGCCATCGCCTTCTCCATGGCTTAATGCTAGCCAAATTAAAACGCATGTTTCATGCTAGAGATAGAAAACAACTGTTTCCTAACTGGAAAAGTATGTTTGGGTCTCTATAATTGTTACGTGTAAAGGATACAACAAACAATATCTCAAAACCTAAGTTTCCCTACCAAAGTACAATAATCTTAGAAAATTCATTATGAACCTTAAATTACTGGGCAGCATTAAAAATCCTTCCACTCTAGCCTTGTATAAATGCAACAAACTACTTTGCGTTTGAGAAGACTATGAGTCTGCTTTATAGCCTCAATAGGAACAAGCAGCTAAACCAGTCTATAGACCTGTTACCACTTAATAAGTCTGCATTTTTAAAGCACTAAACTTAGTGCTGGAAAAAACTGCCTCTTCCTATGGTGCAGTTTCTTAAAAATCACAGCTGTAGAGTTCCATCAGCTAATCTGCCTATAATCACTTCAAACAAGACTTTTCCTGAATAAAAACTAAAAAGCCAGAGGGCAGAGAAATACCCCCAAGTTCTTCTACGTTGGTAATGAAGTAAGTTTGGGTTTCAGAAGAATGAGAAAAGCACCCATCAACTGAGAGCTGCCTGATTAGAATGGAAATATTGAGGTCTATTAAAGAGTTAGAACTGTAGAAGTTTGATGTTCCTGGAGCTCTTTGGAAACCATAGAAGAGATCAACATTCAAACAAGAACTGAGGTGGACAAGAAGTGCAAAAGATTTTTTAATCTGCTCACTCGGATCATTGGCTAGATATCTGACATCATGTCTTCGAGGCAGAATAGCTTCAATTGTCTATATGTTTGCATAATGACTTCCCTGGTTCCTTTTGTTCTTTCTCTACTCATTATTGCTTTAGAATATTTCTCCTTTTTTCAAAAATCCTCAAAGGGGAACTTAGCCCCCAAGGGATAAAATTTCAGTAACCAGAGACATTCAAAACACATCATCTAATTACTGGTAGTGTTAGAAATCCATGGGATATTAAGAGAAAGAAAAGTTTCTAGACCAGATAGAATTCTTTTGCCTGTTGCCAAGACTGTGGGACTGGAGTAACTGAACAGATATCAGAACATATAAAATAATATCAGAGCCCAGAAAAGTGTGGCAATTTCAATAAAAGGAGACTTAAACCATGTCCATGAATTAGAAATCTCAGTATGTTTAAGTTGTCCACTCAGCCCCATATTATCTCTAGATTAAGTCTCACATTGAGTTTTGGAGTGATGTCAGCATCACGGTGGTATTAGACGTCCTTCATTTCTGTCTCCCTCCTCAATCATAAAAATTCAGCAAAACATCCACAAACAAAAGTGTCTCTGTGGAAGCTGTGGGACCCAGCACCTATGCCAAGGTACCTGGGAAGAGTCTTACCCAACTGTGCATCAGTTAAAAGTTCAGACAGACTCAGTACCAACAATGGTTCCTACAGTAGCCTGTGAACCAGTTCCAGACCCTCTTGGCCACAGTCCAAGGAAACCCGGAGGACGCTGACTTAGCCACCCACAGACAAAAGAACCTTTGTAAAAGTCGAGGTTTCCAGAGGAGAAGTTCCAGTACTTCTGTGGAGAAAAAAGAAAAAATGATGCACTGTAGTGGGTAAAAGGTGAGTGTGCCACATCAACCCTCCCCAAGGGCAGCACAGTTTAGAGTTAAGCAAGAACTTCTTAGCCTGTGATTTCTCCCGCGGGGAAAGGGAGAGCAGCTGAGCGAGCTCCCGGCTTGCCCAGCTGTACAGGATACAGCAAGAGAGACTCGCTTCTCTCTGTAGCATCCAGAGTACTAAATCAGAAGTTCCATGAGTAAGGGGAGGAAGGATATCAGGAGAGAAGCACGTGATATTGTCTGAGAGCATAAAGGGACTCAGTCCTGTTGCCTGCATTGTATACTCCAGAGTCATGAGCTTGAGGGGAAAGCGTTACTCAGCAGATTCCACCAACTAACGCAGAGGCAACCGAGCATCACGTGTGCCTCCCCCACATATCCCCCGACTCTGTGGCCGGCTCCCTGGGCACTATCCTGAGAGTGGTTACGAAGGCTCGCTTTGGTAGACAGCACACGCAGAAAACAGACTAGGGAGAAAACACAAACTTGAGCTGTAGCGCCACCTTCAGGAAAACACAACAGAAGCTATCAGTATCCGGCCAGGCTGGTGTTTGTTGGATCAAGACACACAACAAGCCTAAGAACTTCAGCCTTAAGAGGGAACAAGCATGGAGCTGATATTCCAATATATTCTGAGAATCTTTAGAAGGACGGATGGAAGGTATTTTTCTCCTGATGGAAACTAGGAAAGATTAAAGAGGTAGCTGCTATTTTAAATGCCAAGAGAACAGTGCAAAACTCCAAGGAACATGAAAAATCAAGGAAACATGGCATTACTTAAGGATTAAAATAACCTTCTAGTGTTTGAACCCACAAACATGGAGATCAAAGAGTAACCCAATAAAGAATTCAAAATAGCTGTTTTTAGGAAACACAATGACTAAAAGAAAACAGAGACAATTTAATGAAATGCAAAATAATACATACAAAAATGAGGAATGATTCAAAGAGATATTAATCATTAAAAATAACCAAGCAGAAATTCTGGAGCTGAAGAATTCAGCAAATGAAATGAAAAATACAATAAACAGCATCAATATCAGAATAGCAAACAGAAGAAAGAATAAATGAGTTAGAAAGTAGGAAATCTGAAATTACCCATCAGGAGGAGAAATAAAAAAGAATTTTAAAAAATGAAGAAACACTATTTAATCTGCAAGACATCATCAAAAGAACCAATGCGCAAATTATAGGACTTCCAGGGAAGAAGAAAGGGAGGAAGGGACCAGAAAGATTATCTAAAGAAATAATGGCTGAGAACTTTCCAAGCCTGGGGAAAGACCTGGACATGAACGTTTTTGAAGCTAACAGGTCACCACAATTTCACCATAAACAATCTTCTCTAGACTCATTATAATGAAAAACTGTCAAAAATCAAAGAGAGAATTCTAAAAGCAGCATGAGGCAAAGAGTGTAGCCTACACAGAAACTCTCATTTGGTTATTTGTTTCTCACTGGAAAAAACCTTACAGGTTTCCACAGGGGTCAGTGGAATACTATACTCGAAGTGCTGAAAGAAAAACGCCTACCAGTCAAGAATACTCTATCCAGCAAAGTTATCCTTTAGAAATGAACAAAAATACTTTCCTAGACAAACAAAAGTGAGGAAATTCATCACCAGTAGGCCTGCCTTACAAGAAATGCTGAAAGGAGTTCTTCAAGTTGAAATTAAAGGATGCTAATTAGTAACTTGAAAACATGAAAATACACAATAAACTGCTACTAAAGGTGAATATATAGTCAACTTTAGAATACCTTTATTGTGCAATGCAGTGATGTGTTAATTACTTAACTATAGTATAAAGGTTAAAGGACAAAAGTGCTAAAAATAACTATTGCGACTATCATTTGTTAACAGAAAAATATTAAAATAAGTAAATTGTGACATTAAAAACATAAAATGGAGAGAGTAAGAGGTTAAAGTTTTCTTGTTATCAGCATAAAATAGGTTGTTATATCTGCAAAATGTTTTATGTAAGCCTCATAGTAACCACAAAGCAAAAACCAATATTAGAGTCACAAAAGATAAAGAGGGGGGATCTGGAGCATACCACTATGAAAAATCACAAAGTAAGGTAGTGCAAGAGGATGAAAGGAAAAAGGACCTGAAAAACAGCCAGAACACAAATTTTTTAAGAATGGCATTGGTAAGGACTTACCTATCAATAATTAAATGGATTGAATTCTCTATGAAAGGTGCAGAGTGGCTTGAATGGACTTAAAAAACAAGACCCAACTGTATTCTGCCTACAAAAGACTCATTTCAGCTTTAAGGACACATAGAGAGTCAAAATGAAAGTGTGGAAAAAGATATTCAAGGCAAGTGGAAACCTAAAGAGAGCGGGGGTAGCTATAGTTACATCAGACAAAACTGGTTTTAAGCCAAAAATGGTAACTAGAGACAAAGATCATTATATTATGATAAAGAGGTCAAGTCATCAAAAAGATATAATAATAATTATATTCACAACCAATATCAGAGCACCTAAATATATTAGACAGATACTTATACATCTGAAGGGAGAAGTAGAAAAAATATAAATAGTAGGGGACTTCAATATTCCATTTTCAACAATGATTAGATCATCCAGAAAACCACTGAACTTAAACCATATCTTATGCCAAATGGACTTAACAGACATCAAACATTCCATCCAACAACAGCAGCACATACATGCTTCTCAAGCACACAGGGAACATTCTCTAGGATATATCATATGATAGGCTACAAAAAGAGTCTTAGCAAACTTGAGAAGACTAAAATCATACCAAGTATCTTTTCCAATAATACAAAACTAAAAATCAATAACAAGAGGAAAGCTGTAAATTTTACAAATATGAGGAAATTAAACAACACACTCCTCAACAGTGAATGGTCAAAGAAGAAATAAAAAGGGAAATCAAAAATATCTTTAAACAAAAGAAAATGGGAATACAACATACCAACACCTATGGGATATCACAGAAGTAGTTCCAAGAAAGAAGTTTATAACAATAAACTGTTCATATTAAGAAAAAAGAAAGATCTTAATCTAGCTTGGTAATTCAAGTGACTCCAGAGATGTTTGGATGCCAGGGTAGACTTCTGGCTCTAGTGGGGATGGGGCAAATTTCTTGAGGTTCTGAAGGCCCACTGTGTGCAGGTTCACAGTGCATAGAGAAGAGAAGGCGGAGTCTACCCAGGAGGTGGTCACAGCTCATGGCTGAGCCAGCTGCCTTCCTGAGGGTGGGATGTGGGGCAGAGGAAGAGACCCAGGTCATGTCCTTCGTGTGGTACCCAGGGCATGTTGACACCAGAATAAACACTTACAAGGTGAAGACCATCACTGCTGTCTGCAAAAGATTTACACTGGCATGTGTCTTCATCTGAGAGGTCAGGCCATCTCGAAACTACACTGGCCACGGGCATGGCCTGTCCACCCTCACATACTTCTTCTCTTCCTAGAAAAATAAAAGTCAGTGAAACTAAAAGCTGTTTTTTAAAGATAAACAAAATTTACAAACCTTTAGCTTGATAACCTAAGAAAAAAAGAGGAGACACAAATAAAATCAGAAATGAAAGAAGAGACATTAAGACAGATATGATCAGAAATACATAGATTATAAAACACTATTGTGAATAATTAAACAAATTGGATAATCCAGAAGAAATGGATAAATTCCTAGAAACATACAACTTATCGAGACTAAATCATAAAGAAATAAAAACTTTGAATAATCAATAATGAGTAAGGAGATTGAATTAATCAAAATCTTCCCAACAAGGAAAGGATGATTTCTCTGGTGAATTTTAACTAATATCCCTTGTGGCTCAGCTGGTAAAGAATCTATTTGCAATGCAGGAGACCCGGGTTGGGAAGATCCCCTGAGGAAGGCTACCCACTCCAGTATTCTGGCCTGGAGAATTCCATGGAATTGTAGTCCATGGGGTCACAAAGAGTTGGACACGACTGAGCGACTTTCGCTTCACTTCAAAGAAAAATTAACAACAATCTTTCACAAACTCTTGCAAAAAATTGACAATGACAGAACACTTCCAAATTCATTTTATGTGACCAGTATTACCCTGACACCAAAGCCAGATAAAGACACTACAAGAAAAAAGAATTAAATTGAAATAGAAAATTACAGACCAATTATATGAAAAGAGGTACAAAAATTCTCAACAAAATACTAGCAAACTGAATTCAACAGCACATTGACAGTATCATACATGTTAATCAAGTGGTATTTATTCATGTGATGCAAACATTGTTCAACATACATAAATAGATAAGTGTGATACACATTAATAGAATGAAAGATAAAAATCACATAATAATCTCAATTGATCAAAAGAAATGTTAGACAAGATACAACATCCTTTCATGGTAAAAACCCTCAACCAATTGAGTATAAAAGGAACATACGTCAACACACTAAAGGCTATATATGACAAGCCCACAGTTTATATCATACTTAATGGTGAAAGATTGAAAGTTTTCCTAGGAATTGTAACAAGACCTTAAAATTCACATAAGAGATGGCAGTTAAGAAGATGGCATCTGAAAATCTGGAGGATTTCAAGAAGTGTGTTCAGAAATAGGGAGGCCTGGCAGTGCTGAGCAGGATAAGAGTTTGGAGGGCCACATTCCTGGCAGAGGTTAGGGCATGGTCACATACCAAGTCCAGAAAAACCCAATCCAGAGGGCTGGAGAGTAGCAACCAATAGAACTGATTGAAGCCCAAGATTTCCTCATGGAATAGTGGGAGAGAAAGTGAGAAGACTAGGGAGGGACTTGACTGTGGACAGTTCTGAATGCCAGAGATGGGCTTTCCTTTAACCAGTAGTTCTCAACTCTGTCTGCACATTACAATCATCTGAAGTGCTTCTTAAAAACTCCCACACTCAGTTCCCACCTGGACCATCAACATTAGAATTCCCAGAAATGGGACCAGGTAATTCTGATATACAGACTGGCTTATGAATGCCAGTGGCTATGACAAGGCCAAATACTAAATCCAACGCTTGCAATGTGAGACAAAGCTTCCCTTCTCTGATCTTCCAGAAGAGCCACCCTGATCCACACCGCCATCATCACTCTCGACTGTGGGTTTGAATCTTGCAGTAGAGTCTCAGTCCCCTCTGGAATAGCCCCTTAAGTGGCTATTCTGCCTCTGACAAGATGCCACTCTGACAGCAAAAATCTCATTGTCTCTTGAGACATTTCATTCCAATTTTGAGAGATCTAACTTTAAGAGTACCTCCTGGTATTCAGTTGAAATCTATATCCCAGAAATCTCTACTGTCTAATCCTGGTTTTCAACTCTGAAGCTAAATAAAACAAATTGAAACCATTTACCATACAAAAATCGTGAAATACCGGAAAATAGCTAACAGGCCACATCACTAACTCTATTCAATATATTAAACATCTCCAGTTCTTTCAATTACTCCTCCTGTGATCTACTTTCTATTCTCCTCACCATAAGGAACATGCTATTTTGAGTGCACACTAGTTTGACACTGTCTTTCCTAAACTGTGACACCTAGAACTAGAAGAAAATATGCATATATAGTGAGACTGACGTGTTAAGAAAAGCACAGGTTGCTCCTCTGATTTTCACATTATTTCAATACATCTGAAGTTGAGCTGGAGGTACTGCTGGGACATGCACACCGAGATGGGCAAGACTGGAGGCAAGGTTCCCTTCCCTTTATGTGTTAAGTCCAACTTTCTAAATCTGCATCTGTCCCAGGAGATCCTGATTTCTCTGCCTTTGGGAAATAACACACTTCGTGGGAAACTCCTATGATGCAGTTTTTCCTCTGACTCCATCTCTTCCTCTCTTTCTCTTTTATTCCTAGCTCTGGTTCTCCCCTCTAGCCTCAGAATCTTCAATTTCCTGGCTCCCTTTTTTTTATGATTTCCTCATGTATCCTCTTTATTCTAGATAATAATCCAGAAAACAGAGAACACATTATTGAACATTTTTTACTTTCTTCTCAAGCCAGGAAACCAAAAGTTAAGTATGGTTTAGTACATTTCCCATGCTGTCTGTTCCTCTTGCTTAGAGTTGGGGTTCTATATCCACCCAATTTGTAATTACAACTCTATCCGCAATGAACCTTATCCATCTTCCTTGATTTTTTTTATAGAACTTATCTAAACTATTGGATAGTTTACTTACATTATTTACTACTACTCCTACTTGAATGTAAGCTCTGTGGGCGTCAAGAAGGGAATTTTCACTATCTTGTTCACTGCTGTATGGACTATAGGGTCTAGAAGAATGCCTGGCCTATTCTAGGTACTCTGTATTTATTAAATGAATGAATGACCACTTCTTTGATAGCTCCTGCTGATGTCTTCCAGGTCAAGCTATCTGTGTTTATTTCTTTGTGCTAGACTCTACTTTTGAATGCTTTCCAACTTTGCATTTAATATCAGGCCAGATAGGCTGGACTGTCAGTTGCTGGCAAAGCTTTCATCAGTTACCACTAGTGTGACAGTTTCTCCTAGCAGCCAGCAGACAGCAACTCCCTCTATCAAAGCATGCCATTTGCTTATTAGAGAATTCCTCCATTTTTCCTCCCACTCCTTCTATTCAGCTGCTACAAGTTCAACTGCACTAATTTACCCAAGGCTCTGACCAGCCACAATCGCTACACATGGCCATGTTGAGTTGCAATACTTTGTCAACATTGCCAAGTTCCAAGGCCCATGGATTCTTACAATTAAGATATTAATTCTCCTAAATCTATGACATGGGCTCTTTATAACTTTGTAGCTTTTATTTTTGCTGGATCTTCTGAGATTTCCATCATCTCATTTTACAATGCTTGAACTTAGTCTGACCTCTTCCCTCATATTTCAACACTGTATTTGTCTTAGGTGAGCATCTGTTGCAAAATGTGCTATAGGTATGAAAGGTATACACAGGGAACCAAGCTATATAAGACAAATCAAAAGCAATTCCCAGTACTGTATGTGTTGAAGTCCAATTTATCACCCTGATGTTTTACTCCAGGGACCCAATTCAACATCCTCTTTATCTACCCTAGCATATCCCTCTGACTCAACTTGTAGAAGTCAACAGGAGAAACACTTTTAAAGGACACACAGAAGACCCAAGACACTTTTCAAAATACAGTAGAAGGGAACAAGAGAGAGTCGACAATATCAATTTCCCATCCTTCTTAAAATTCTGAAGATGACCTTAACACAGGGTCAGGGATAAAATAGACCAAGAACTGTAAAACTAAAAGAACCCTTAGGGAAGGTATGTAAGTGCATTGTGGGGAGTAATGGTCAAACACGATAAGGAAGAGAGAGAATATTAGGTTGTTTAATTTCTCTGTGGCTAATAGAGAAATATGTTTAGTTTGCATTAGCCATAAGTGTCATCAAAAACTGTATTATTTCAAGAACATTTCCTAATTTTCCATAGTCATGACAATGAAAAGTACTTCTATGAAATTCTTTCCGTAAGGAGCATAAACTAAGTTTGACCCAGTTTTCCTAGCAGAGCTAAGGCATAACATAAGCAGCACTTGAAAGGCTTAGAATTACACACCCTTGACCACAGTGTTGATCAAAGAGTGACCCTCTGGTAAAATTGGACCAAACACAAAATCTAAACTGAACCCTCCCATGGTTCAACATCCCTGGAGCGAAATTTTGCCCGAAGCCCTTACTGCAGCCACTCTTGAAGTTCAGAATTCCAGTCTTAGGCTGCCAAATAGTGTCTGATAATTCAAGGAAAAATAATGAACACTCAAATAAACTTAAGTCTTATTTCTCTGCCTTCCCAAACACAATGTGGTATGCCGTCATCTTCACCGGGAGCCAGAAACTGGCCAGCCAGCTCAATGCTTTGCCTATATTCAAAACGCAGCTCCTTTCATCCTATCGGAATTCATCTCTGCCATTGCCTCCGCCTCACCAAGTTATCAAAGCTTTCAATAGGACACAACTACACCACTGTCCCTATGGAATACTGCAGAACAAGCTCCCTGAGAACCCTTGCACAGCTCTCAAAGTCAAGATATCTTTTCCCTATCAGAGGTTCAGGGCACTGTAGTTCGTCTTTGTTTGAATGGGATTATGAAACTTTTAGAGAACAAGGAACACACTGACGAAGGTTAAAGAGGTAACATATTAAATCTACAGTAAATGAAAATTTAACTCCAGCTACAAGCAGTATTTACTGAACCATAGACTCTAGCTTTTCATAATCATGTTCAGAGTTATTAATACTGGATTGCCACTGCTGTACTTGTAAAATTATCACTGAAATGTAATTTCACTCCTCATGATGATGTAATTGCTGAGAAGCCATGTGGTTGGTAATTATGCAATGCAGTGTATGAAACTGAATTAATGCCCTGAAATCTATTCATTGTTTGATATTTTTCCTTTCTTCTAATTAATTCCACTGCCGGATGTTCACTTTATGGCCTATATAAAATAAAATATAGCACTCGTATCCCCTCACCTAGCCCTGGAGAGTGGAGGCATGTGAGAATGGAGGAGGAGATGATATAAGGGACTCCAGATTACTCTGAGTTACAGGGGAGCAAACACTGAAGTGCTGATACATGATACCATTGGTCATTTCTCCATTTCAATTATCTACAAGCCATCAGCACTATATGTGACTGCCAGTTAACATACATTTAACATGTGTATGTGTGTGTATCAGGCTTCCCTGGTGACTGGCTTAGTAGTAAAGAATCTGCCTGCAATGCAGGAGACCAAGGTTCGATCCTTGGGTCAGGAAGATCTCCTGGAGAAGGAAATGGCAACCCACTCTAGTATTCTTGCCTGGAGAATCCCATGGACAAAGGACCCTGGTGGGCTTCAGTGCATAGAGTCACAAAGAGTTGGACACGCCTGAGCACTAACACTTCACTGCACTTTACATATGCATATCTATTCATCTATTTAAAGGCACATTGGCTGTTACCAGCTTATTTGACAGATTTTAAATAGAGTCTCATTAGAATCCATATAAAGCACAGCTAGAAAGGAAAATTTTAAATGTTTAGAAAAATACGGGCAACTATGAATTAATCTATTATTTTTTTAAATTTACTTCAATGAAGGAACATTTTTGTGTCAAAAGGATTATAGTTGTAAGAGTTGATGAAAGGCCCAGATTTCATGTAGCACTGGCCCCTATTACTTGCTCTTGGGTAATTTAGACTCCTATCTTTGTCCCAGTCACATATGTGTTCAGTCAGAGTGAGACAGAGAACGTAAAAGCCTGGGCTTGGAGCCAGGCTGCCTGGGCCTGCAGCCTGGCATGGCCACTTACTATCTGTGTGATATGAGAAACATCATTTAACCTGTATCATATTTTCCCCATGTGTAGAAAGAGGATTATAATGGTATCGTTCTTACAGCATTGCTGTATTAAAGGAGTTAATAGATGCAAAGTACTAAGAACAGGGCCTGGCACACAGAAAGCACTGTAAAGTGTTAGCTATTATTGACTGTAAATAGAAATGGTCTCCGGCTAACATAGGCAGAAAAGGAATATATTGAAAGGAAATTAGGTAGCTTACAGAACTGACAGGAAAAACTGGAGAAAGCACATAAATGGATGGAAACAAAGGCATCACTGCATTAGGATTCCCAGGCTATGAGAGCATCACTGCCACCAGCACTGCCCACATCAGGGCAGGATACTGCTCCTGGAGGCACTGTGAGTGATCCCGGTTACCACACACACTAACATGTGGATGCTTTATGCTGCCACAGATAGTCCCAATCCATCCTTCCACCTTCCATCACCCACCCCAGAGTCAAAGCCCCAGGCAGGGCATTCAGTATGCCAAACCTAGTTCACATGGCTATATCCCATGGACCATGATTGTAGAGGAGTATTTGCTCCCTTCAGTTACTAAAGTGGGAGAAGCAGCTGTCTCCCACCAAGAGTCAGAGATCCCTAAACAGGAAGGGAGCTGGGATGTGAGGCAGAAAAAAACAGAAGTCTACTACTACGTTAAACTGCCTGGAAGAGAACTTACCCGAGATTTTTGACCCATCGAAGGAGAAAAAGAATGACTGGGAGATCTAGAAAACTGAGACCAATCCATGCCACAAGTGCTCACAGAACAGTGACAGAAAAAGCGAAGGAAACTAGAAGCTGACCATTAAGTATGAACTCTCAGTGTAGCAGACAAAGAAATTCCACCTAGAAGGCAGTGGAAATAGGCAGCCCAGTGCTCTCTCAAAGGAGCTGAGCCTAGACAAGTGATTCTCCAATATGCTGGTCTTAGGACTCCTTCACAATCTTAAAGATTATTGCAACTTCAAAGATCCCTTGTTTACATGGTGTTTTATGTGGGTGTTTATATGGATATCACTGGATGCTTAACCTGACTGAAAGTTAAGCCCTAAAAATTTCAAGAATTACATTACTTCATTTTAAAATATTAATAATTAAAATAAATCCATTAATATTAACATGAATGACATGTTTTTATGAAAACAAAAAAGGTAATGAGAAGACTGGCACTGTTTTATATTTTTGTGACTTTGGCTTATTAGAAATCTCTAATAAAACACGATACAAATGAATTTATTTACAAAACAGAAATAGGCTAACAAACTTCAGAAACAAACTTATAGGGGAAGAGGGGGAGGATAAATTAGGAGTTCGGGATTAACAGATTTGTACTACTATATATAAAATAATCAATAAAGAACTGCTGTATAGCACAGGGAACTCTGCTCAATAATCTGTAATAACCTAAATGTGAAAAGAATCCCAAAAAGAATGGATATATGTACATGTATAACTGAATCACTTAGCAGGACACCTGAACTAACACAACTTTGTAAATCAGCTATACTCCAATATAAAACAACAAAAAAAAATTTTAAGAAGTGTCATCTGCTTCTATATTCTATATTTCATCTGTTTCTATATTCAATCCGTTGTGGTATCACCAAACATGGAGCCTCCCTCCAGAAAACTCCAATTGTGAGAGAATGAGTAAAAATAGCATATAACATGTTAGTATTATTATGAAAACCGTTTTGACCTTGAAGACCCTCTGAAAGCATCTTGGAGACCAAGTCAGAGTACACAGAGCATAGTACCAAAATGAACTAAAAAGATAATACAGGCTTCACAAGGAACTACAGAAGACGGTCTGTGAAAACCTAACGACACATTCTCACCTTGCATGTATCTAGCACTTGTTTTTCACAAGAGCGTCTTCACATACACATTATATTTGATTCTCACTCACCATCTTGTCTTATGAGGCATTATTTCCATTTAATGAACAAAAACGTCTAAGTTCAGAGAAGTTAGCTTACACTCCCAGGATCACATAGGTTATAAGTAGAAAAGCTGGATGCTGCATTCCCACAACTGCCCCAAATTGGGGGGCAGGGGGGAGGTGATTTTTATCATCAGGGAAACACTCAGGTAGTTTTCTTCATTTTCTAGATAGGAACTCAAGACCCAGAGTTTAGAGAGTGACCTGCCCTTGATCCAAAAGAAGGAGCAGAATTGGGTCTGGAATCCCAGATCTGCTGGCTCTAAATTGGGCTTTGGTAATTAAGCCTGTGTCGAAGTTTAAAAAAAAAAAAACAAACACAAAACCCCCCCGTAGAAATGTTTTCTAAAAAGGAGTTGATTCTAAATCCATTCAGTAGATAAATAGCTGCTTGGTAGATATAGGCAGTAGATACACTTGTCCTTTGCCTCTTAATCTAATTCACATGTTAAGAATTTGGGGGTGGGAGGAGGCTATGATAACTGACCAAAAAATAAGCAATGAATAGAAGTTTCCAGCTCCTATTGATCTAAAAATAAGCAATGAGCAGAAGCTTACAGAGCATAGGTTTTTTGCTTTTTACTGTAACAACTGTAGCTGCCATTTATTTACTACTAGGCTTGTGTTTCCCTTGATTACTGTCATTCTGACAATGATATATAAGAGGAGTAGCTCCTTCATCCATTCCATAAACAAGCATGAACAAATACTCATTGAACTAATCAGTAAGAAAAGAAGAAGGAAGGTGAAAAGCTTGATAAGATACTCACTTTGATAATCTGATTCCCAGATACATTTGTGAATCAATCACGATGACTTTGCTTGACAGAGAGACAGAAAGGAGAGAGAAGGAGGGAAGGAGAGAAGAAAGGAAGGAAATAAATAATGATTGGATTGGCTTAAATAACAAAGATATTTATTATCTTAGATATCAAGATGTACCAGTGTGGGACATCTCCAGGACAAGCTAATTTAGAAGTTAATGATGTCATAGTGATTCCATTTCCTTCCCTCTTTCCACTCTGCCATTTCAACATTTTAACTGCCCTCATGACCTCTAGATGGCTACCAGAGTTTCAGATGTCATATGAAGATGCAACTTCAGAAAGAAAAAGCAGGATTGCTTTTTCTTATACCTCTTTATAGCAGCAAAATAAATTTTCCCAAAAGCCTACATGCAGACTTTATCTCACACCTTACAACTTTTTCCTAAATTAGTGGGGAGAAGAACATAGCCCAAAGACAAGCTGAGACAACCAACATTTATTTCTATAAATGGGGATAGACAGTCCATGGAATTCTCCAGGCCAGAATACTGGAGTGGGTAGCCTTTCCCTTCTCCAGGGGATCTTCCCAACTCAGGGATAGAACCCAGGTCTCCCGCATTGCAGGTGGATTCTTTACCAGCTGAGCCACAAGGGAATCCCAAGAATACTGGAGTGGGTAGCCTATCCCTCTCCAGCAGATCTTCCCAACCCAGAAATCAAACTGGGGTTTCCTGCATCGCAGAAGGATTCTTTACCAACTGAGCTATCAGGGAAGCCCTCATTCACTTTCTTTTCAGCTTTCAATGAGACCACTTTGGAGGGGTCTACCAGCAAAGAAGAGGGAAGTGAATAACACTAGTTACTNCCTATCCCTCTCCAGCAGATCTTCCCAACCCAGAAATCAAACTGGGGTTTCCTGCATCGCAGAAGGATTCTTTACCAACTGAGCTATCAGGGAAGCCCTCATTCACTTTCTTTTCAGCTTTCAATGAGACCACTTTGGAGGGGTCTACCAGCAAAGAAGAGGGAAGTGAATAACACTAGTTACTATATATGAGGGTTTTTCCATCTAAGAATTCATCCACAAATTTTTCTTTTCTTCTGGAAAATACAATGCTGACATAAACACTGCTCCGTGGAAACAAAGAGATCTGGAGCCCTGCATTAAATCCATGCTTTGTGAATATAATATTAATAAATGTAGGTGACTGGTTTTGATATAATGGAGCTAAGTAATTGCTAATTTACTAAATGTAACATGTTAATTTTTTCAGTGTCTTCCATATAAAAGTTGTCACTAAACAACACTCCAGAGCCCCATTAAAATCACTGAATGCAAGCAAATTCAATTAGTGTTCGCGTTCCAGGCAGAGTGTGCCATTCATATTAGGTCTGTAGATGTGGTAACAGAAGCATTAAGGAATGCCCAAAAGCAATTTGGAGAATAAATAACAGGGAATGGGGCAACTAAGAAAGGGGAGAAAAAAATCAAATTAAGTGCTATGAAAGAAAAACCATCAAAACATAGTTACCAGCAACATTATACGAGCCAGGTCCTTGGTGGACAATAAACTGCTCTCAGATTCTTAAGTAGCTAATCATCATCTTGACTATAAATTATCACCAGACTAAATATCTTTCAGTAAAAGTGAAGAACTGACTCCTTGGAAAAGACCCTGATGCTGGGAAAGGTTGAAGGCGGGAGGAGAAGGGGACAACAGAAGATGAGATGATTGGATGGCACCACTGATTCAATAGACATGAGTTTGAGCTCCAGGAGTTAGTGATGGACAGGGAGGCCTGGTGTACTACAGTCCCAGGGGTTGCAAAGAGTGAGACACGACTGAGCAACTGAACTGAACTGAAAAGCATCCTTGCTCCTAGGGTCAATGAATTTAGTACTCTTACTTGCTACTGACTGCCTTTAGTTTTAAGCAAACAAACAAACAAAAAGTATACCAGGTTTTGCAAAGGATGTTAGTCAATGTGGCAGATTAGTTCAGTCACTCAGTCATGTCCGACTCTGCAACCCAAGGACTGCAGCACACCAGGCTTCCCTATCCATCACCAACTCCCAGAGCTTACTCAAACTCATGTCCATTGAGTTTGAGACTCATGTCTCTGCTTCTTAATATGATGTCTAGGTTGGTCATAGCCTTTCTTCCAAGGAGCAAGCATCTTGTAATTTCATGGCTGTAGTCACCATCTGCAATGATTTGGGAACCCCCAAAAATAAAGCCTCTCACTGTTTTCATTGTTTCCCCATCTATTTGTCATGAAGTGATGGGACTGGATGCCATGATCTTAGCTTTCTGAATGTTGAGTTTTAAGCCAACTTTTTCACTCTCCTCTTTTACTTTCATCAAGAGGCTCTTTAGTTCTTCTTCACTTTCTGCCATAAGGGTGGCGTCATCAGCATATCTGAGGTTATTGATATTTCTGAGGAGACCACTGTACATCAATTCTTTCCAGTAACTGGGTAAAAGTTACACTACATGCTAGAGAATACCAAAGTCATTTTGATAAAAGCTGAAAACAAAACCGTGTTATTCCTCTAAGAAAATCTCAAATAGATGGAAGGAGTCTAAGACAGCTTTTAATTCATTACTATTCTGTAACCCAACAAACCCTCTAAAGATAAACACAGCAATTGACAATAACAAAGTCAGGTATTAAAGCACAAAAAACTAAAGAGTAGCTGCCTCTTCTATTCCACAAAGAGGGCTTCCCTCTTCCCTCCCTAGGCAGGTGATTTTGCAGATAAATCACTGTCATGGAGCTACCCTACACAGGGGCCAATTTCCATTTCTCTGCATGACTCAAATGTCCTGACTAAGTATGCCAGATAGACCTCAAGATGACTTCATGACCCTGTCTCCTGGTTTTATTTCCCTTTGTGATCGCCTCCATTTGAGTGCGGGCAGGACCTGTGACCTGTTTTTTACCAACAGACTATGTCAAAGGTAATGTGATGTCACTCCTAAGATTACATTACGTCAAATTCCACCTTGCAAACAGACTTAATGCTTTCTTCCTCTCACACTGGTTTTGAACGTGCAAGCTGCCATGTTGTGAGAAGTCCCACAGAAACAGTATGGCAAGGAAATAGAAGGGCTTTAGGAGATATGGTTATCTCAACAACAGCCAGCTCTTGGGGAAACTCAGAACGGGGAGAAAACTGGGGTTCTCATTCTTCCAATAGCAAGAAACAAAATTTGTCAATTTCCTGAGCAAGCTTGGAATATGACCCATTGTCCTGGTGACAACTTTGATTGTATTGTTCCCAAGGATCCAGCTAGGTCTTGCCTAGACTCCCAACCCATGGGAATTGTAAGATTATAAATATGTAATGTTTTAAGCCACTAAATCTGTATTCATTTGTTACACAGCAACAGAAAATTAATATAATAACCAAATCTAAAATAAGACTTCAGGTAGTAGAGATGCCAAACCAGGATAGTCAGACCAGTTCTGTGCAGACTTGACAAGCAATGCATTGCTTTGTACCCCACATTTACTCTTTCTCTGAATCTTACTGACTCAGGTTAGTGGGTTAATCTGGTCTGCACATTCTGTAACATACTCTTATAGTTCTTTTTCCTTCTCAGAGATGGTGCCACTGTTTCCAGCTAATGGGTAAGCATTTCATACAATGAAACAAAATTTATTAAAGTGTGTCCAAATGGCCTGATAGAATTTATGCACCAAAGTGAACCAATTTATTCCTCATTCAGACCATCATTTTCATTGTCTCTACATCCATTAATATAGCATCCCTCACTGATGTTTCACTTGCTCTAAGCTGAATCAACCTCTTATAAGATTTTATGATGAGAAAGAATTCTAAAAGTACCAAGATGACTTCTTATAAAATTTTTGCTGTCTTTTTCAGGCTGGATAGACAGGTAGATGACTGAATGGATGATAGACAAATAGAACTATTAACAAAAGTTTCATTACAGGTGTAGTAAAATGACACATTGTTGGAATTTATACTATATGCCCCTTTTATTGAAAGTGCCTTTAGAAGTGATAAATGAGGCTGAATTTTAGGCTCAAAAAATATTGGAGGCAGAGATAGAAAAATATATGGATATCTTATCTCCAACTTTGCAAATAAAATAGCATATTGTGAAGGAGAAATAAGTTAGAAGGACAAATATAGAGCCATGAAGGACAGTGGTGACAGGGGTGGAAACAATCTGCAGAAAGTAAAATTTGATAACCTATTATTATCGAAACTATTCAATTTAATATGAGAAAAGACTAAAGTAACATTCACAAGAAATCAATACATCTGCTTAATTGAACTACCACTGAAATTTACTTTCCTCATTAAGTAAAGAGTTAAGGCAGTTAATTCTGTTAGCACCATCACCAGGGCTCACTCAAAGGCTAACAAAAATGGAGAAATCCAGGAGTTTTGCACCAAAGCAGCAATTTTTCAAGCAATATCAGCTCAAATTCATCAACATCTACATTTTCCAGAATCACTGGGAGGGAAAATTTCAGCTTACAAAATAGACAGTAGGAAAACATCATAAAAGATCAGATTACAGTGTCTAAACAATAGGGACCAAAGTTAGATTCCTTCTGAAAGCCAAATTTCTACAGAGGTGCTCTAACAGTGAGAAAGAGTGGCAGCTCAGAAATTGTATTATAGTAGGAACTTTTATTATATTCTTTGCAGCCAAGATGGAGAAGCTCTATACAGTCAACAAAAACAAGACCAGGAGCTGACTGTGGCTCAGATCATGAACTCCTTATTACCAAATTCAGACTTAAATTGAAGAAAGTAGGGAAAACCGCTAGACCATTCAGGTATGACCTAAATCAAATCCCTTATGATTATACAGTGGAAGTGAGAAATAGATTTAAGGGACTAGATCTGATAGATAGAGTGCCTGATGAACTATGGAATGAGGTTCATGACATTGTACAAGAGACAGGGATCAAGACCATCCCCACAGAAAAGAAATGCAAAAAAGCAAAATGGCTGTCTGGGGAGGCCTTACAAATAGCTGTGAAAAGAAGAGAAATGAAAAGCAAAGGAGAAAAGGAAAGATATAAGCATCTGAATGCAGAGTTCCAAATAATAGCAAGAAGAGATAAGAAAGCCTTCTTCAGCAATCAATGCAAAGAAATAGAGGAAAACAACAGAATGGGAAAGACTAGAGATCTCTTCAAGAAAATTAGAGATCCCAAGGGAACATTTCATGCAAGGATGGGCTCAATAAAGGACAGAAATGGTATGGAGCTAACAGAAGCATAAGATATTAAGAAGAGGTGGCAAGAACACACAGAAGAACTGTACAAAAAAGATCTTCATGAGCTGGATAATCATGATGGTGTGATCACTCATCTAGAGTCAGACATCCTGGAATGTAAAGTCAAGTGGGCCTTAGAAAGCATCACTACGAACAAAGCTAGTGGAGGTGATGGAATTCCAGTTGAGCTGTTTCAAATCCTGAAAGATGATGCTGTGAAAGTGCTGCACTCAATATGCCAGCATATTTGGAAAACTCAGCAGTGGCCACAGGACTGGGAAAGGTCAGTTTTCATTCCAATCCCAAAGAAAGGCAATGCCAAAGAATGCTCAAACTACCACACAATTGCACTCATCTCACATGCTAGTAAAGTAATGCTCAAAATTCTCCAAGCCAGGCTTCAGCAATACGTGAAGCGTGAACTTCCTGATGTTCAAGCTGGTTTTAGAAAAGGCAGAGGAACCAGAGATCAAATTGCCAACATCCGCTGGATCATGGAAAAAGCAAGAGAGTTCCAGAAAAACATCTACTTCTGCT